>CABFWB010001176.1:31032-44168 GCA_902151455.1 Timema bartmani | reverse complement strand
AGATTAACACGATGAGATTAACACGATGAGATTAACACGATGAGATTAACACGATGAGATTAACACGATGAGATTAACACGATGAGATTAACACGATGAAAGTAACACGATGAAAGTAACACACATCTAGTTGGTCATCCACATTTACTATTTCCCTGACCATATTGCTGTTATACTTTCCTATCTTCAGGACTAAGATACCTACCATTTTACAGAATAATACACCCAGACACGGATTTGAACCCTGTTCATCTGCCTTTGTTCACTATTGGTAGTGATCAGTTTGTAAAGCCAGATGATCAAGGCTCGAATCCCTGTTTGGTGTGAAAATTAGAAATACACTAAAAAGTAATTTTAACTTTTTTTTTCCTTAACTCTGGAATTGAGAAATCTTTCTTATCCTCAAATCATGAATATTAAATATATTTTTATTTTATAGAACCATGTTTCTACTTTGAATTAAATTAGTACTAAAATGTCAGCTAATAATATTTACCTTTGGCAAATAAAATAAAACATTAGTTTATGCCCAATCCATTTTGATTTAAAATCTTAATATTTTGAATTAAATTCAATTGAATCCGATTTGAATTTTGAATTAAATTGGTTGGACTCGAATTTGGGATTTATTTGTATAATAAATTTTTAATACAAATCTCAACAAGATTCAAATTCTAAATTTCAAAGTTCTCCACCTCAATGAGCATTCTCTTACTTAATGAAATTTCACCACCACATAAAAAGTCATTGCCAACAGTTCAATGCATTTTGACTCATTGAACTGTCTATAAATATGTAACGATTTCTGCATTTTGCATGACATTAAAAATACCCTCCCTTAAACCTAAATTTATTGAGCTTACCTAGCTTGGTTCTACTTTGATGCGACTTATAAGCTAGGGGGCCATAGTGTAATCAATCAAGGTAAGACTGCTACATTTCAGGATAAATAAAGTGTACCTTAATTTTTAATGTTAGTAAAACTTGAAGTAGTTATATATTATTTATAGATAAAGGACAACTTTTAAGGGGAGCTCCCACAAAAATGACGTGACATGTGATATGATGCGTGATCTGGCATCTAACATGCATCTTCAGGTTAACTAGATGTAAACACGAGTCAGCACTCACATATGTCTCTCGACATAGTGGTTACTTGACAAGGGTACCACTTTTATCACATGTTACTGACGAGTTGGTTCATTTAATTCTCTCTAGACATTCGTTTTGATATCAAAATTCATATCAGGTGTCAAACATCCTAAAGTTATCTTGTTTTAAAATTGCAGGTTCAATTTTCCTTAAATAATAAATGAAATGTTTCTTTATTATTTCTGTAAAACCAATAACATTTTTTTGGATACATATTTAATTCTTTAAAAAAAATATTTGAAAGCACCTTTTTTTTAATTGGCTCGCCAAAAAAATATGCACCTAAAGGCATCGTTAACCATGATCATAATTATTGTATCTAATAATGTTGATACCCGCTTCGGTGGCTGCGTGGTCTAACATTTTAATCTTGTATTGGACTAGACTGCCGATGACCTGGAGATCGAGGTTCGATCCCAATTCGGTGCACAGAGGGTGATTTTTTCCTAAATAGTTTTCCACTATTCTTCCATGCAAATGTGGGTGCAATTCCTTTCAAACCCTCCCAATCTCTAAACCATTAGTGTAATTAGTACATAGGCGTATAACCTGAACTGGTAATAAAACGCAGCGCTAAAATAATTATAATGTTGACTAAGTTCAATAAGGCTAAAAACATGAGGGGTAAACATTATTACTAAATAAATTGCTGCTCAATCACTCTGGTGTGCTTTGAGTCACATGCCTGGAGGGGTGTGTGAAAAACACTTTTTCATTTTGAAGTGAGGTCGAATTGAATAATATGAGATTCCTAAAGCCGAATAGAAATTTGAATATTTAAAAAAATATTTAATACTGTGTAAAGATATTATACTTTGTATGACTGTAAATTTAAGTATTAAGTTTAATTTACAAAATGCTTTATTTCAAACATAATTAATATATTTTGTCTTGATGATAAATTGTCATCAAAAAATAATTTAATTATCTTAGATTTTTTTTATGTGAACACTAATTTATGATATAAATACTGCTGGAAAATGAAAACTAACCAACATAAATGTGTGTTTTAACCTTAAATAATTTTTTTTTTGGCAAAGATTCGTAATTTTTGAATCCGAAATTTTACTTTCAAATTGAAATCGAAGCAAACGAATAGTCAAAGTGAAGTCAAGTTTTAGAAACTTCACACACCCTACACGCGAGTGTCAAGTTTTAGAAACTTCCCACACCCTACACGCGAGTGTCAAGTTTTAGAAACTTCCCACACCCTACACGCGAGTGTCAAGTTTTAGAAACTTCACACACCCTTACACGCGAGTATGGTCACTTATATATTTCTGCCATGTTACTGCCAGATCATGTATCATGTCACTTTGGTGAGCTCCTACTTAGTTTTTAGATAGTTTATTTTTCTTTATTCTTATACACATTAGTTCATCACTTATTGTTTGTGTACACAAAAAATAATAATTTCTTTGATTATATCAAAAATACTTTTTTTTTCCTTGTGCATCTCGCATGAGGAGCAACAGGTATGTTTATTTGTTGTTAGAACTCTATCACTTAATTGTATTTGGTTGCTTAGGATACATTTTTAGACTAATTTATTGCCGTGATAAAAATATCATAGCTCAATTTATTTTTCTGAATTTGAATAGTAGATAAGGCTTGGTTTATGCCCCAAATAATTAGGAATAAAATGTATACAGAGCAGACTTTTCAAATCAAGTTGTTTCCTTATAGTCAGAAATTTACCCTCGTCTATCCAACCATAAACTTTGATAGAACATTTCTCCAGTGTCATTATCGTCTTCACCACAATCATCTTTATCGTCTTCACCACAATTATCTTTATCGTCTTCACCACAATCATCTTTATCGTCTTCACCACAATCATCTTTATCGTCTTCACCATAACGGTCGTCGTCTTCACCATAACGGTCGTCTTCTTCACCATAACGGTCGTCTTCTTCACCATAACGGTCGTCGTCTTCACCATAACGGTCGTCGTCTTCACCATAACGGTCGTCGTCTTCACCATAACGGTCGTCGTCTTCACCATAACGGTCGTCGTCTTCACCATAACGGTCGTCGTCTTCACCATAACGGTCGTCGTCTTCACCATAACGGTCGTCGTCTTCACCATAACGGTCGTCGTCTTCACCATAACGGTCGTCGTCTTCACCATAACGGTCGTCGTCTTCACCATAACGGTCGTCGTCTTCACCATAACGGTCGTCGTCTTCACCATAACGGTCGTCGTCTTCACCATAACGGTCGTCGTCTTCACCATAACGGTCGTCGTCTTCACCATAACGGTCGTCGTCTTCACCATAACGGTCGTCGTCTTCACCATAACGGTCGTCGTCTTCACCATAACGGTCGTCGTCTTCACCATAACGGTCGTCGTCTTCACCATAACGGTCGTCGTCTTCACCATAACGGTCGTCGTCTTCACCATAACGGTCGTCGTCTTCACCATAACGGTCGTCGTCTTCACCATAACGGTCGTCGTCTTCACCATAACGGTCGTCGTCTTCACCATAACGGTCGTCGTCGTCTTCACCATAACGGTCGTCGTCGTCTTCACCATAACGGTCGTCGTCGTCTTCACCATAACGGTCGTCGTCGTCTTCACCATAACGGTCGTCGTCGTCTTCACCATAACGGTCGTCGTCGTCTTCACCATAACGGTCGTCGTCGTCTTCACCATAACGGTCGTCGTCGTCTTCACCATAACGGTCGTCGTCGTCTTCACCATAACGGTCGTCGTCGTCTTCACCATAACGGTCGTCGTCGTCTTCACCATCGTCGTCTTCACCATCGTCGTCTTCACCATCGTCGTCTTCACCATCGTCGTCTTCACCATCGTCGTCTTCACCATCGTCGTCTTCACCATCGTCGTCTTCACCATCGTCGTCTTCACCATCGTCGTCTTCACCATCGTCGTCTTCACCATCGTCGTCTTCACCATCGTCGTCTTCACCATCGTCGTCTTCACCATCGTCGTCTTCACCATCGTCGTCTTCACCATCGTCGTCTTCACCATCGTCGTCTTCACCATCGTCGTCTTCACCATCGTCGTCTTCACCATCGTCGTCTTCACCATCGTCGTCTTCACCATCGTCGTCTTCACCATCGTCGTCTTCACCATCGTCGTCTTCACCATCGTCGTCTTCACCATCGTCGTCTTCACCATCGTCGTCTTCACCATCGTCGTCTTCACCATCGTCGTCTTCACCATCGTCGTCTTCACCATCGTCGTCTTCACCATCGTCGTCTTCACCATCGTCGTCTTCACCATCGTCGTCTTCACCACTATTCTTCCTTTGTTTCCATGCTTATCCTCTCACTTGCACACTTTGGCTCCCTTGTGGTCTTTATCCTACATACTTTATATATTTGGTTTTAAATTTCAGAATCCTCTGATTTTGAATGCACATTCTTCTGAATTCATATTTTTTCTCAAATAAATATAATTCTTAAATATGCATGTTTGGTGTATGTGAATGAATCTATTACCGAACTATGTGTGGCGCATATAATGTTAAACATTATTTTAACTCGACTAAAACACCTGTTTTTATTCAATCTCGATTCAAATTTTAAAAATGCCAACCTTAATGCCCTTGCATGATTTGTCTTATTTGTGAAACTGCTTTTAATTATATGGTTCCATTAATTTGAGAATTTTTTTTTGATGTCAGGTAATTAATTTTGGTAATCAAACCAATGCGAGCTAGAGATTTTATGAGTCCAATGCTTAATCTTAATTTCCATATGAAATGTGAAGTTGAAACTTAAGAAACATGGTAAACATTAAACTATGTTCTTAAGTTGCTATATAAATTAGAAATAGTAACTAAGGGCCAGTTTCATAGTCAGACTTAGTAGGCCTCAAGTGCGGTGCTTCTAAATACAGAACTAAATGAAATGTGCCAGTTTCAGTTGCAAAACTTATCTATTCCATTCGAGTCTAAGAAGTTGTCCTGTATTTAGTATAGTGCTACACTTGAGGCGTACTAAGTCTGACTTTAAAATTGACCTTAAATGTTTGTATTTTTGTTATAAATCAATTTTTATATAAAACTAGTACATTCATTTAAGTGGTAAATTAATGTTCTGGGATTTGGTTTTTAAGTTTGTTTTTTTATCTTGATTAGTCTATTTTCTCGAATTCTTAAATCTTGAATTTCATTAAGGATTCGAGGATTCATTTTTGAATCTTGAGTTAAATCTTGAATTTCATTAATGATTCAAGGATTCATTTTTGAATCTTGAATTTAAATTTTTTTCGAATCCTCATTTCTTGAATATTGTAAAGGACTCTGATTATTTGCGAATCTTGAATTTAATTAATTTTTTCGAATCCTCATTTTCTGAATATTGTCAAGGACTCTGATTCTTTTGCGAATCTTGAATTTAATATTTTCCCCCAAGTCCTCAAATCCTAAATCTAAGAATTTGAGAATTACTAAACCTAAATGCAAGATCAATGTTAAGTGAAACAGAAGGTGGAGGAGCGGAGTAGAAGTTTTGTTGACTTACTAAGTACTTTACTGCGGTTCAACTCTGCCGCACCTGCTGTTTCTATCAGCCTTGATCTTGCGTACAGGTACGGTCTAAGACCTTGTAATAATAATAATAATAATAATAATAATAATAATAATAATAATAATAATAATAATAATAATAATAATAAAAATAATAAAAATAATAAAAATAAAAATAGTAAAAATAGTAAAAATAGTAAAAATAGTAAAAATAATAAAAATAGTAAAAATAGTAAAAATAGTAAAAATAATAAAAATAGTAAAAATAGTAAAAATAGTAAAAATAGTAAAAATAATAAAAATAGTAAAAATAATAAAAATAAAATAATAATAATAATAATAATAATAATGTCTTGTTCACCGTCGCGGTGTGTGTCAGTGGTTTGAGGAAAAGACCCAGCAAGTGGAAAACTTGGACATGCAGCTGAGGAGACTTCACGGCAGTGTAGAGATGCTGGTCCTCCACCGCAAGGACCTTGCGCTCCTCACGTCGTCGTTCGCCAAGAGTGCGGCCATGCTGAGCAACTGCGAGGAACACACCTCCCTCTCCCGGGCCCTGTCGCAACTTGCCGAGGTAGAGGAGAAGGTATGGAACACCTTTTTGGGGGTAGTTTTGTGAAATGTACAATAAGATTTACTAGGGCAATGCAGAGATTTGATCTTAATTTGAAAAAAAAGGTATCAGCTTCAACCTAGTTTCGGTTGAAAATCTGCATAATTATTAACAAAAACATAACTAAGCAGAAACAAAAATGGCAAAGTCTTCTTTATTTGGTGAGATTTGATGAAAATGTTGATCATAAATTAGGGGTATGTGAAGTCCGCTTCTTCTATTTGAAGCGAACTCTAATTGAATATATGAAATATTCTCGAATCGAAGTTAGAGTATTTTCTTTCACTTGTTTTATTCTTGAAATTTTTTTATATTTGCGGGGTCTCAATGAAGTCCGTCCAGCTGCTGTAGTCCTGTATTATATGGACCGCGCCGTTTGCTTTGAGGATTGCAAACAGCAGGAACATGTCTGTAACCCCTCTGTCTTTCACCAGTAGTCCTATCTGCTCCCAGTCGGCGACTATTTTAAATTCAACCCATAAAGTGACAGTTCTTACTCGTTTAACCAACTGAAGCTGAGAGCCAGAGCAACTTTAAAGCTTCTCCTACCCCTTATACATGACCTACCCCTTGCTTCTTGGACCCCTTGTCTTGTGTTAAAACCAACCAATAGGAGAGGCAGTCTGATGTTGTGAAGGCTAGTTTCCTATTGGGTAAAAGTTGGCCAACTCATCACCACATTTTTAAATGGAACAAAATAATTTTTAAAAGAAAGGTTTAAAACGTAATACATTTGAATTTACTTCTAAAACGCTTTATATTTGAATTTACTTCTAAAACGCCTTATAGGCTTGAAACTCAGTAAAAGAAATAATAATTAATTAAAGTTGTATTAATAATGAAGATATACCATAACTTTAATTTAGAATCTTGTACCGAGGATAAAATTGTTCAAATTTGCCTGGTCATCCATGGATAAAGCATGAAAGGTTGATTTATTTACTGTTCTTTAGTTTAAAAGATATAAATTATACTTTATCCATGATTTTCAGATAATTAAGAGGGGCCCAAAACAATATCATTACAACCCTTGTAGGTCATGTGTATTTAAACTGATTGGCTAATGCGTGAGGGATGAGGAAGGTTTGAATTTATGTACTCACGTTTGTCTGGCAAGAGAGTAAAACCATTTAGGAAAAAAATCACTCTTAGTACACCCTACCTGGGATTCGCACCCTGATCTCAAAGTCCATTGTCTTATGAGAGTAGGCTTATGTCTTAGACCAGACATGTACAGCCACTCATTGACTGAGGGCCGTTCTTGGGGAGCTGGCATGAGGCTATACATGAAATTTATAAGATCGATGCCCAGGTATTATTAAAACATGAATGAATCGTTATTTATTTTTAACAAATTTAGTGTACATACATTACAAAATTTACATTAGACTTACGATTCTGGAAACTTCATGGAAATTAACAAGCAAATATATATATATATATATTATTTATGAAGCACTTTGAAATATCAAATGGATTGTTATGCTATTTGTTGTACAGATATGTTATTCTTTTCTCAATGTTTCTGTAACAGTGTGTATTATTTCATATGCTCTTCGATGTAGTGTTTTTGCCACTGTTTATTATTTCATTTCACAATCCTACAAGTTTTTAGTAAATGCATCTATTTTAAGGTGAGAGAGAAAGTCTTTGTGGTGCACCACACAATTTATTTTCACTAAATTAGATATATTTTAAAACCATCCATGGTTTAATTTGTTTTCTTTCAGGTTGAAGCTCTACACAATGAGCAGGCCAATGCTGATTTTGCTATTCTCTGTGAACTATTGAAGGATTATGTTGCATTAATCGGAGCAATAAAGGTAAGATTTTTATATATTTATTTTATTCAACTATGAGCACAATATTATATTTATCGCCGCCTCTCCTTGAAGAGCTTCGAAAACTAAAAATCTCACTAAAATAAATTAAACTGGTTTAAATGAATGTTTGTTTTTCAGGATGTTTTCCACGAGCGCGTGAAGGTGTACCAGAACTGGCAACACTCCCAGCTTATGTTGAACAAGAAGAGAGAACAGAAAGCCAAGATGGAACTGTCGGGGAAACCGGACAAGGGGAACCAAGCCAGTGTCGAGGTGGTCGAGGTTAGACACGAGTAGGGGTGTGATATCGGAATAAAAGTCTCTATAGGCTACTTATCTCAAATATAGGAAGAAACTATCTTTACTTTACTTATATCTTGTATAAGATGAGTCATCAGTAGTAAACAAAACTGCCAGTAAAGGAAGAAATTTGTTTAGAAGCATAGCATTTATATTACTAAACCAGCTTCGATGGCGGCACAGTATTAGGCGCTACTCTGACAAGACTGCCATTGACGGGAATATTGTGCTTTGATTTTAGTCAGATTTACTGAGGGAGGTTTTTTTCTAAATTGTTTCCCACATTTTCACACAAAAATGTGGGCACATGTCATCTGAATTCAAACTTAATCATTCCTTCAGTATTAGTGTAGATATGAATGGGTAGTAAGATCATCATGAACAGTTGCCAGCCACTTGCTGGGGCTTGGTTGGAACATAGGCCTCCCTCGCCGCCTCTCCTTTCTCCCTCGCCGCCTCTCCTTTCTCCCTCGCCGCCTCTCCTTTCTCCCTCGCCGCCTCTCNCTCGCCGCCTCTCCTCTATCCCTCGCCGCCTCTCCTCTATCCCTCGCCGCCTCTCCTCTATCCCTCGCCGCCTCTCCTCTATCCCTCGCCGCCTCTCCTCTATCCCTCGCCGCCTCTCCTCTATCCCTCGCCGCCTCTCCTCTATCCCTCGCCGCCTCTCCTCTATCCCTCGCCGCCTCTCCTCTATCCCTCGCCGCCTCTCCTCTATCCCTCGCCGCCTCTCCTCTATCCCTCGCCGCCTCTCCTCTATCCCTCGCCGCCTCTCCTCTATCCCTCGCCGCCTCTCCTCTATCCCTCGCCGCCTCTCCTCTATCCCTCGCCGCCTCTCCTCTATCCCTCGCCGCCTCTCCTCTATCCCTCGCCGCCTCTCCTCTATCCCTCGCCGCCTCTCCTCTATCCCTCGCCGCCTCTCCTCTATCCCTCGCCGCCTCTCCTCTATCCCTCGCCGCCTCTCCTCTATCCCTCGCCGCCTCTCCTCTATCCCTCGCCGCCTCTCCTCTATCCCTCGCCGCCTCTCCTCTATCCCTCGCCGCCTCTCCTCTATCCCTCGCCGCCTCTCCTCTATCCCTCGCCGCCTCTCCTCTATCCCTCGCCGCCTCTCCTCTATCCCTCGCCGCCTCTCCTCTATCCCTCGCCGCCTCTCCTCTATCCCTCGCCGCCTCTCCTCTATCCCTCGCCGCCTCTCCTCTATCCCTCGCCGCCTCTCCTCTATCCCTCGCCGCCTCTCCTCTCTCCCTCGCCCCCACTTCACTATTCAGTATCTTCTTTGGTATGATCTCCTCCATTCTCCTCACAATATTGTACCACATTAGTCGTGACTTCTCTCATGTCCTGCACTCGCTAAACTATCCCTCTCATTTCTCTACCTATCCGTTCTTGTCACTCCAGAAGCTTTTCTCAGAAATCTCATTTCACAAGCTTGAACTTTGCGTCCATCCTGCTCCTTCATTCTCCACGGTTCCGCCGCGTGAATTAATATTGTTACATATTACGTTGTTATCCACTTATATTAAGATATTAGTGGTATTAAGATGTGTAGCATTAAATAAATCTCATAGCTCTGCCGAATTTCACCTAAAATATTTAAGCTATACTTTTAAATTATTTGAGCGGTCTAAAACCATTTTAGGTAAAATCTAGCTTTGCTGGTGAATGTAGTGAACATTTCCAAAAAGTATGTCCTAGATTTTTCTTTGTGCAAGTATTAATTTTTTTTTTTAGTGGGAATCAAAGGTGGAACGTGGTCAAGAAGAGTTTGACAATATTTCCAAAATGATTAAAAAAGAAATGGAAAGGTTCGAGGCAAACAGGGTGAAAGATTTCAAGGCAATTATTATCAACTATATGGAAAATCTGATGACTCATCAGCAACAGGTAAGTTAGGTCAAAAGTTTGTTTTAAAATGATTTAATTTAGATGCAAATATGTTGCTTATATAAAGGGAAAAGTCAGGTAAAATAGGAAAATATTAGGGATTTGCTAGTACTAAAAAAACCACTTTTGAATCGAGCTTTAGTATCTGCTAACTCCATTCAAAGATTTTTACAAAACTTGAAAAATTTGTGTACACAGAATTTTTGATCTGTTTCTCAAAAATCCTAGTTTAGTTAATTTTATAATTTTTTTAAGATATAATTTCATAGCAAATAATCCCTCAATATGTCTTTTTTTATAATTAAATTTAAAAAAATTTAAAAGTATATTAAATATAAACATTTGAAATAGTAGAGCTGTAAAATTTTTTACTGATTTTTTTTTTACTGATTTTTTTTTTTATTGAGATACTATATTTTACATTTTTATGGCTTGTACATGGATCTATTAAAGAAATTCAACTTGAAATGTTTACAGTACAAATATTGTTCTATATTACTCGAATTTGAAAAAAAAATAGTCTTCATTCAAACTCTACTTGAAGTAAAAAAGTCTACTCCTACAGCCCTAAAATATATTAATAAATATAATTCATAAATAAGGAAACAAAAAGATGATTTAATCACTTGACTTAAAAATAAAACCATTAATTTTCCACCAAAACACTAAATCTTAATTGAGAAGAAGAATTGGAAGAAGGTACAGGAGGAACGAACACATTAACTCTTTGTCCATTGGCAGCGATGTAAAGTGTGAACTGTGTTCTTCTTTTCATTGTAATAAAAGCCATATTGTGTTTGTTCCTTTTATATGTTTCTATCCACCTTTCCTGTATCTTCTTCCAAATATAATACAATTGTTTAGTTATCACTAATTTTTTACGCTTGGCTCTCATGGCGGCTGACATTTGCGGTAGTTCACAGCAGACCTGGTTACATTTTTTGTAGCATGTGAATGTGTTTTATATTTTCCTGATAAAAGCAACAGTTTGTTGTATATTTATCCTTTGATTTCTTCTTATATCTCTTTAATTTATATTAATTTATTTTCTTGATATCATTGCGAAAGTGAAAAATTTCATGTTTAAAAGCTAGCGTTAATGGTCCGAGTCCAATGTTCGTATTTAGGGGGAATAGGGTATGTTTGAGACTCTGATTTTAACTAACGATTATCCTTTGTTATTANGACAAAAAAAGAAATTCCTTAGCAATTCTGCAACCCTAGTTTGTTTTCTAAATAAAAAACAAATTGTTAGCATTACAAAATAAGTCTACCATGATTATTTTCTTCATTCCTGATAAAATAAACACCACTTTTAATAAATATATCCAAAACCAATGAAAAACTGGGAGTCGTCTTAGATTCGGGTAGATACGGTAATAAATTAATTCATCAGTCACACAAGTAAAATGCCGTACCTATATTAATATCATCCAACTTTTTTTTTTCCAGTTGATTAAATACTGGGAAGCCTTTCTGCCAGAAGCCAAAGCCATCGCATGAAAATGATAAATATTTTCAAAATAATATAGACCTATTGTGATCAGAAAGGCATTGACCATAACATTCCTTCTGGACAGCTGTTGTGTCAGTTGACAGACTATTGTGCGCGCTAATATGTCTTCCCGAAGTTTTTCCTTTGCGTTACTTTATAATAAGCTAAGTTTTTGGTTTAAATAAAGTGTGAAAGTTATAAGAGAAATGGTAACAAATCTACGATTGACAAATAAATTTCCACTTTGACATTAGTAACGTATACCTGTTTGTGACCATGTGACTTAAGAATTTGGCTAAAAGATTGTTTTCTTTGTGAAACTGATTTTTCAATGTAAAAGTCTAAAAGTGATAGTTGAATTTTTAGGGGATGCATCTTTGGGTCTAGAAAGCAGTTTTTTTGAAATTTGAAATACCTCTCTGTATTTAGATAGTTTACAGTATAATATTTCATGTTTGTGATTTTGGTAGCTTGATATATAAAACTGTTAGAATTTTTAGTTTCAAATTATGTTGTTTTCATGTGGACACCTTAAAGTTAAGAGTAGCGAAAACATAATATTGTATATTTTAACTTTCAGTGTATTTCCCTATTACCTGTCAATTTGAAACCGATAATTTGTAAAATTAAAGCTAACTATTGTTCAATGTTTGAAAGATTTTGAAGTTTCACATACCTCCATTTGAATTGCATATATTTTTTGAATCTCTCTTCTTTTTTTTTGATCACGTTTTGTTGTAAAACAAACACAAAAATAAAATAAAAAATTGATAGCTTCTAATATATTTCTAGCTTTTCTTTACATCTTACATCTATTCCATTCTTTTGTAACTGATCAAGCTAGAAATGTTTGTATTTATAAGATAAATATTTGTCATGGTTCGTGGAAGGTATGTGCAATGTTTATTAAATCTAGTTACTATGTTGTATTTTTTACTAATTTACATATTTAATTATAGCTATAGAATTAAATAATCTTAATTATATATTGTTTTCATCCCGTAACCGGATCATTTTTGTATAATGTATCCATCTTTATTTTTCCCCACACCATTCTCCTCATCTCTCTTGCACACTAGATGTTATCTGCTCCTACCATCTCTTTCTTGGGCTCTTTTGCGGTCCTTTTCCTACAAATTTAATCTCCATCATTCTATCCACGGATGATTTTCTTTTCCATGCTTGCACTGTATTCCTTTAATGAGCATGTAAAAGGAAATTATCCCCATGAGAATGAGAGATGAAGTTTGTAACTATTTGTTGAAATTAAGGGCCAAGGCTATGACATCCGTCTTTAGATGTACAGACATCATGCTGGTAGGTAAATGTTTTCAATCAAATGAAACTTTCATTGTCTCTGCCCTAAAACATTCTGGGGG
>CABFWB010001176.1:4874-30348 GCA_902151455.1 Timema bartmani | reverse complement strand
AGCTAGTTCTATCTAGTCCACCTCATTAGACACTATCACTATATTGAGCTAGTTCTATCTAGTCCACCTTATTAGACACTATCACTATATTGAGCTAGTTCTACCTAGTCCACCTCATTAGACACTATCACTATATTGAGCTAGTTCTATCTAGTCCACCTCATTAGACACTATCACTATATTTAGCTAGTTCTATCTAGTCCACCTCATTACACACTATCACTATATTTAGCTAGTTCTATCTAGTCCACCTCATTACACACTATCCTTGGATGAAAACTGATGGATGAGTTACAAACATTCAACAAACTTTGATTAATACACATACATTTTAAATAAGGAATCTCTATTGAGAATGTGTGTTCAAACATGCCAGCTAATACATTTCCCTTAATTTTTTACAGTGTGCTCTCCTTAATTGTCATGTTTATAAAGGGTATAAAGAAGATTGGTAAAAATGTAAACAAATGCTATGAACCTGTATAATATTGTGCTGTAAATTTATAACATAATATGTAAATTAAATTTGTAATTGTGTGTAAAACATGAGTTCTTATTTCACTTGTAGATTATTTTTTTGTAGTATATAATCTGATATAACATTAGGAGAGGGTCAAAACCTTTATTTCATCGATTCGATTCTTCATTTTACCAGAACATTCAGTTTCATGAAAGCTCTTTTAATTCTTAAATTTTTAAGTGTGCATCACATGCCCATTAATTCTGTTATAGGCCTACAGTATGCTTGAAATCTTAAATTTACATGAACACTATTGCAGGTGGATCATTACTGATTGAACATTAATTGAAATAAAGAGTTAATAAAGTTTCTAATAGAGAACATCGTTGAAATATCAAATAATTTTTGGATAAAAACTGCATTGAAAAGGATGTTTTTGATATTTTTGGAATGGCTTCACAGATAAGCACTGTGTAATAATTTTTATTCTCTCATAATAGGGACATACTGTAGATATTAAGAAACTTTGGTCACCGCGGAAACATTTCGAGTAATCATTCAAATACGAATGCTCTGCACACCTTTCTGGCGTATCTTAGTCTTTTATATTCCTTTTAACTTCCATACCTCGTGCAAGTCGGAAGCTGAGTTGGGGCCTGCTATGATGCACGCTCTTAAGTAAGCCACACTGGTAGACAAACATTCTAAGGATCACTTTGGATTGAGGATGTTGGGGTTTGAGTAATGGTTGTGTGCACCAGGTTTTTTTTTTCTCCCTAGATTCCCCCTCTTTCTTTAAAATTGTATTTTTCTTATGCATACCACATTAGTGTAGTTAATGTATATGTAAATAACCTGAACAGGTAATCAAACAGGGTAAGAAAAAACCCATTTATTTCTTAGAAGCATTAGTTGAAGAAAAATATCAAAGTAGATAAAGTTTAATGTATATACATTTATAATATTGTTTACATTAAAATACCTGCTTCAGTGACCAAATGGTTTAAGTTAACTCTCGCAATAGACTGGATTACTGAGGACATGGAGATAGGGGTTTGAATCCCAGTAAAGTTTATTGTAGGCTTTTTTATAAAATTGTATACCACTCTCCTTTCACGCAGGTGTGGGTAGATTACCTTCCTATCCCATTTGAATAAATTATTATAAATGTGTATAGTCTGTACATGTAGTAATGTCAGGTAATAAAAAATTTGTGTCTAATTTTTAATTGAACCTTAAGTGAAACCTCCGAGAGAATTCAGATTTTAGAGCTGAGCCTGAAATATCTACTTGGGATAATAAGATTTATAGGAATAAGATTTCCAGAGCTTTTTGAAAAAAAGGTTATTTCTTAGTCTGGCATTTTGTGGGTGTGTGTGATAACTCATTGTTTATTCCTCTCTCTACTTGTTGGGGACATTGTTTGTGAAATAGTTAACAGTTGGATGGGAATTAAAAAGGGGGAGAGAAGAACCCAACAAAAGGGTTATTGCGCAAATCACCATTGAAATGTGGAGGTCAGAAAACTGAGTGAACTTTTTTTATAGGTACATATATTGCACCATATTAATCTTCTGGAGGATATATTGAACAGTTGTGTAATATATTATATCAATCAACTGTTTGAACACGCATCAGTGGCCACATGGTCTAGAGCGTGAGACTCACAGTAGACTGACTGCTGAAGACTTGGAAATCGAGGTTCAAATCTTTGTAGGGTGTACTGGGAGTGATTTCCTAGAAGATTTTCCACTCTTAACTCTAAGCAAACGCGGGTAGACTTCATACAAATACATCCTTCCTCATCCTTAAAACCTGTAGCATAGTTATTACATAAGTGTTTAATCCGAACAGGTAGTAAGACGGGGTGCTAATAGAAAACTGTTTGAAATATATTTCGCAGTGGTAAAATATGGTTTAGTCTGTAGGGGTCGGAAACGCCATTCCCTTGGGCACCATGGCACCCTTTTGACAGATTTTAGGCGTCTGCCTTATATTTTGTAATTTTATACATTTCTGTTGAATAGTTTTGTTAGATAAACAACAGGATGGTTGTCAAGTATTATTTGAAATTAAACTTCTATGTTATATTTTAATTATTAGTCCTAAATTTATTATTCCATTAATATCTTATTAAATAAGCTTTTAACAATAACCCTACTTTGTAACATGCCTCCAAATTTGAGGCTCAAATATTTAAATCTGAATAGTGATAATATTATAGTTTGTTTTGTTTATTGAATTTAAAACTATGTATATTCTTAACTTGTCACTAATAAATACATAAATAAAAGGTAAAAATTCAATTATAAAAATCAACATTTTTCTTGCCGCCCCCAGAGTAAAACATGTTTTGGAAAAATAGCTCTTCATGCCCAGAAGTTTGCCGATCCCTACACTTGTGTAATGTTGCTTCAATTGAATACAAGAGCTCAAGGTATAGGCACATCATCAACAAGTATCTAAGTTACAAATAAGAGGTATGGTACACCGCAAAAAATTTATCTCTATTTAATCTTAAAATAGATACATTGACGAAAGGCGCATAAAATATGTGAAACGAAATAATACATACTTATTGAAACACTCCACCATAGAACATACATAAAATAATATACACTGTTACAGACACATTGAGAAAATAGGAGCCTCTCTGTCAACTAAAGCGAATAAGAATCACTCATATTTCTAAGTAAGTACCCAATAATAAAATATTTATGATTGATTTTAGCTCGGGAACTATTGGTTTAAAAAAAAAACCTAATCAAAATATATTTTAATTTCTATGGTAGTATATCTTTACAGTAATAAGTTATATCGAATCTCTCTCTAATAGTTATTGAGATATGACCAAACTTGGAAATTTCTGCTTAAATAAAGTACCCCTAAAGTCATGCTCATGAGAAAGTGGGAGTTGCCGTTTTTTTTCTATTGTTAGACAATGACTAGATACAAAATTGCATCAAAATTAAATCGTAGACATAAAGCTTTACCCTCCCTTCCACAATGTAAATATTAGAGCTCTCTCCTCCCTCCCACAATGTAGATATTAGAGCTCTCTCCTCCCTCCCACAATGTATAAATTAGAGCTCTCTCCTCCCTCCCACAATGTAGATATTAGAGCTCTCTCCTCCCTTCCACACTATAGATATAAGAGCTCTCTCCTCCCTTCCACACTATAGATATAAGAGCTCTCTCCTCCTTCCCACACTGTAGATATTAGATCTCTCTTCTCCCTCCCACAATGTAGATATTAGATCTCTCTCCTCCCTCCCACAATGTATAAATTAGAGCTCTCCCCTCCCTCCCACAATGTAGATATTAGAGCTCTCTCCTCCCTTCCACACTATAGATATAAGAGCTCTCTCCTCCCTTCCACACTATAGATATAAGAGCTCTCTCCTCCTTCCCACACTGTAGATATTAGATCTCTCTTCTCCCTCCCACAATGTAGATATTAGATCTCTCTCCTCCCTCCCACAATGTATAAATTAGAGCTCTCTCCTCCCTCCCACAATGTAGATATTAGAGCTCTCTCCTCCCTTCCACACTATAGATATAAGAGCTCTCTCCTCCCTTCCACACTATAGATATAAGAGCTCTCTCCTCCTTCCCACACTGTAGATATTAGATCTCTCTTCTCCCTCCCACAATGTAGATATTAGATCTCTCTCCTCCCTCCCACAATGTATAAATTAGAGCTCTCCCCTCCCTTCCACAATGTAGATATTAGAGCTCTCTCCTCCCTTCCACACTATAGATATAAGAGCTCTCTCCTCCCTTCCACACTATAGATATAAGAGCTCTCTCCTCCTTCCCACACTCTAGATATTAGATCTCTCTTCTCCCTCCCACAATGTAGATATTAGATCTCTCTCCTCCCTCCCACAATGTATAAATTAGAGCTCTCCCCTCCCTCCCACAATGTAGATATTAGAGCTCTCTCCTCCCTTCCACACTATAGATATAAGAGCTCTCTCCTCCTTCCCACAATGTATATATTAAATCTCTCTTCTCCCTCCCACAATGTAGATATTAGATCTCTCTTCTCCCTCCCACAATGTAGATATTAGATCTCTCTCCTCCCTCCCACATTGTAGATATTAGATCTCTCTCCTCCCTCCCACACTGTAGTTATTAGTTATCTCTCCTCCCTCCCACAATGTAGATATTAGAGCTCCCTCCTCCCTCCCACAATGTATAAATTAGAGCTCTCTCCTCCCTCCCACAATGTAGTTATTATATTTCTCTCCTCCCTCCCACACTGTAGTTATTAGTTCTCTGCCCTTCCTCCCACAATGTAGTTATTAGTTCTCTCTCCTCCCTTCCACACTATAGATATAAGAGCTCTCTCCTCCTTCCCACACTGTAGATATTAGATCTCTCTTCTCCCTCCCACACTGTAGTTATTAGATCTCTCTCCTCCCTCCCACAATGTAGTAATTAGATCTCTCTCTTCCCTCCCACAATGTAGTTATTATATTTCTCTCCTCCCTCCCACACTGTAGTTATTAAATCTCTGCCCTCCCTCCCACAATGTAGTTATTAGTTCTCTCTCCTCCCTCCCACACTATAGATATTAGAGATTTCTCCTCCCTCTCACAATGTAGTTATTATATTTCTCTCCTCCCTCCCACAATGTAGTTATTAGATCGCTCTCTTCCCTCCCACAATATAGTTATTATATTTCTTTCCTCCCTCCCACAATGTAGTTATTAGATCTCTCTCCTCCCTCCCACAATATAGTTATTATATTTCTCTCCTCCCTCCCACAATGTAGTTATTAGATCTCTCTCCTCCCTCCCAGAATGTAGTTATTACATCTCTCTCCTCCCTCCCACAATGTAGTTATTAGATCTTTCTCTTCCCTCCCACAATGTAGTTATTAGAGCTCTCTCCTCCCTCCCACTATAGTTATTAGATCTCTCTCTTCCCTCCCACACTATAGATATTAGAGCTCTCTCCTCCCTCCCACACTGTAGTTATTAGAGCTCTCCCCTCCCTCACAGAATGTAGTTATTAGAGCACTCTCCTACCTCCCACAATGTAAACATAAAATTTCCTCCCCTCACAACAGTGTTACGTGGTCTATTCATGACTCCCGCTATGAAGATAAAATAGCTATGAAAATGTTGCGTCATCACGTCATTTAACCCTTATTTCTCGTCAACAGCTAAGAGTGTATGTGGTAGTCACAGCTACACCAGTTACCTGTGCCTTTCACCTCACAGGTCTAATGGTCCACTTTGATTCGCTGTCGTCGTTATTCACAAGTCTTCCTCAAGATTTCGCGCCAGTCTGTTGTTCGTTTTGTTGTCGTATTCACGTCTGTTTAAAGACTGTAAGTAAAAAAAGTGATTTTTCGGATTTTAAAATGTATTTTAGCGTGTTTTAACTTTATTATGTATTAAATATTTACTGTTTCCACGATAGTAAACTATTTCTAGAACAATTCCGGGACATTAAATACCAAGTGATCATTTGGCACCGAATACTTTTTACGTGCAATATAATATTTATTTATTAAAATAGTGCAAACATTAAAAAATATTCCACTAGGTCACTTTAAGCGTGACATGAATAATTTAAAAAAAAATATTGGTGTCGAATTATTTCTTTGTTAGTTATCTTAGTATACAATTTAAACGTAAAAAAAAAGTTTTATAAAAAAATAGCATTCTAATAATTAATGTGTTTTGAATAAAATCAATTAAATAAAACACAATAACGTTTGTAAATACAGTATCTGTAGCTATGTCGTGTTTATTTAAACTATCTATATAAACTTATAGCTATTAGTGAAGTGTATATTATTAACGCGAAACGGCGCAGCAAGAAATATTTTGAGTTGCCGGGGCATTTTATAAAACGGGTGAGATTCGTCCAGGAAACAGGACAGTTAGTTAAATCACAAGACTGTCTCAGCCTACTTGTGCCACATTACAATCTGTGTTACTACGTTTATTCCACGATTCACCTAAATTTAGGAGGTCGAATGATTCAATGGGACACCGGAGGTAAGTTTCATGTGATTATTATTTTTTATTACTTGTAGATTTTAAAGCTAAACATTTTCTTCTGAATGTACTTATATGATGGGTAGAAAAAGTATTTGGATATACTACACTTTCAAATGTTCATGCGTAAATTCAATTCAATTCTGTTACTTTTAAAATACCGTAATAATATATATAAATTACAATATTAATATAATAGCGATGGTTTGTCAGGATAAACACAAGTTCAAGGTGAATTGTGGCAAAACTCGTATGAACAGTCAGTAATGAATGGGTGCTGAATGAGTGCAGTTTGAAAGGGAATCCAATTGGTCAATATGAAAGAAGCGTCTTACGTTGGTTTGGCCTTGTTGAGATGATGAATATGGATCGACTGACGAAGGAAATATTTGAAGGTAGATTGTGTCGATCAAAAGGAAGGGAGGGGTAGGCCATGTAAGATGTGACGAAATGTTTTTGACGAATGTGTGAGAAAATGAAATATTAAGCGTTTTAAGAAAGTTAGTGAGGATGGATTAAGTACGGAGTTGTTGTTTTTTGAGCTATATGCGCAGTTTCTTGCCTACCCCATATGAGAATGATGTGATTAAACATGTATATATGTATGTTATGTAGTAAAATGTTATCAATATTTACAGGATTTTTTTTAATATCAAGAAAAGGTTCCAAATGTCCATTCGTAATGATATTAAAGTAAACGAAGAATTTACCAGTTATTAGGATTTTTTTTATTTGAAAAAATATATATCAAGTTAAGGGTGCCGTATTACAGAGAATTGATACGCATTGTAGTCATTTAGAAAATGTATTTAGAATTATTTAAGAAATGGTTTGATATTTTAAAATATATTTTTCAAAAGAACGTGGGCAATAATTATCTGCAGAATTCTGACCAGTTAAAAATTCTTAAATTTTGCGTCTAACTTTATATAAATTAATAACGCCTAGAGCGAAAATTAGTACTCAAGACTATGAGATTAAAGTAGTTTGTTTTGCGTTTCTACCGCCAGGCGGTTTTAACGCCTCCAGAGGTAGCGGTCAAAACGCTGGTCTAGACGAAAACTTATTTTCTAACTTGATAACAAGGGTAATTCAATTCTGTTACTTTTAAAATACCGTAATAATATATATAAATTACAATATTAATATAATAGCGATGGTTTGTCAGGATAAACACAAGTTCAAGGTGAATTGTGGCAAAACTCGTATGAACAGTCAGTAATGAATGGGTGCTGAATGAGTGCAGTTTGAAAGGGAATCCAATTGGTCAATATGAAAGAAGCGTCTTACGTTGGTTTGGCCTTGTTGAGATGATGAATATGGATCGACTGACGAAGGAAATATTTGAAGGTAGATTGTGTCGATCAAAAGGAAGGGAGGGGTAGGCCATGTAAGATGTGACGAAATGTTTTTGACGAATGTGTGAGAAAATGAAATATTAAGCGTTTTAAGAAAGTTAGTGAGGATGGATTAAGTACGGAGTTGTTGTTTTTTGAGCTATATGCGCAGTTTCTTGCCTACCCCATATGAGAATGATGTGATTAAACATGTATATATGTATGTTATGTAGTAAAATGTTATCAATATTTACAGGATTTTTTTTAATATCAAGAAAAGGTTCCAAATGTCCATTCGTAATGATATTAAAGTAAACGAAGAATTTACCAGTTATTAGGATTTTTTTTATTTGAAAAAATATATATCAAGTTAAGGGTGCCGTATTACAGAGAATTGATACGCATTGTAGTCATTTAGAAAATGTATTTAGAATTATTTAAGAAATGGTTTGATATTTTAAAATATATTTTTCAAAAGAACGTGGGCAATAATTATCTGCAGAATTCTGACCAGTTAAAAATTCTTAAATTTTGCGTCTAACTTTATATAAATTAATAACGCCTAGAGCGAAAATTAGTACTCAAGACTATGAGATTAAAGTAGTTTGTTTTGCGTTTCTACCGCCAGGCGGTTTTAACGCCTCCAGAGGTAGCGGTCAAAACGCTGGTCTAGACGAAAACTTATTTTCTAACTTGATAACAAGGGTTTCATTCAAAGGCGCGGTTGCTAGCGTTTTAACTGCTAGTGTAGAATAGGCTTAACTATTTAGCAGAGGGGTGACCTGGTGGTCTAGGGGTAAGGTGTCGGACCTCTGTGCTGAGGGTCCGGGGTTCAATCCTCGGTCCTAGCACAGATTTATCTGATTTCACTTTACCTCTGACAAGACGTGTATTAATCACAACTTATGAATGTGTGGAATGCCAGGCCCTTCACCGTGGTTAGGATCCCACTTTAAACTGTAGGTCCTCCATTTTATCTCACAATCGCCCTACCATTACACATTAGCGTAAGTGCGTACAACCCGAACGGGTAATAAGACGCGGTGCTAATAATAATAATAATAATAATAATAATATTAATAATAATAGAATAATAATAGTAATATCTAGCAGAGGTGAGCGTTTGGTATACTGTACCAGGGGTAGGTGAAGTGATATTATCTTGTCGCACAACTAAACATATAATTACAATAGTGAGTATTCAACACATTTTGCTTTTTAAAGGCGGGTTCACACTAGAGGACTGTGCGCCGGTTGTGTCTTGTCTAGAATAACCTTGATGCGTTCCAGGTTATTCTAGTGGTGTAGCTACAATGGTCTAACTATTTTGGTCAAGGTAGTTGATTTGACTTAGTTTTTTCTTTATTTATTTCTAAATAACTTCTTTATGCTGCAAATTATATATTTGTAGACTAAATTATAAAGTTTCCTTCGTCCTTAATTACTATACACGATAGTTGTGTTGGAATGTTCTCCAGACATTGTCAGATTGTAGTTAAAAACCTTCGTGAAAGTTCGCGATTAGTTTATTTAGTTTATTTAGACATAGTTAAAAAATACACACAAATTAGTACTACAATCAGTCAAGTACAATTTAGATAATTCACAAAAGTTCTTAGAACAATGATAAACTTTAACAAATATATTCAACTAAGTGAAAAGGAACAACCTGGACATTATCCTAAACCTAACCCCAGTACCTATTTAAAAACTGGGGCATGCTACCCTACTTGACTCTATTCTCCTATCGTCACAATTCTATTTTATTTAGTAACTACATCGATGTTGGCACCTAAACCTAATGTCCATATATTACCCTCTACCATTTGTTGTTAAAATATTTAGTCCGCTATTACGCCCCCGGTACCCCACCCCATTGGATATCCGCGATTGCCGGAAGAAGCCGAACTAGAAGAAACGACACTTGGTCGACCGTAGGGTGGCCGGATTTCAATTAACACAAGACTGCTGTGCCCCTACCGCGTTGGACCATCTGGAGCGTGGGAAGACACTTTTGACGCAATCAAATACTACACAGTTGGAGCATGGTCGGCTCACAGCCCTTCTCTGTGTGAGTAAAATGATGGTCTTTTACTAAATTACTCATATGGAAATGACCTGTTCAAGATTGTCTTCAGCACGACACTCTCTGCGCACGTCACTCTCAGTATGATCCAACTTTAAGGGCCAGTTTCATAGTCAGATTTAGTACGNATACTAAATACAAGACGTCACCTACCTGAAATTGAATGGAATGGGCCAGTTTCATAGTCAGATTTAGTACGCCTAAAGTGCGAGTCGATACTAAATACAGGACGACACCTACCTAGACCAAAATGGAATGGGCCAGTTTCGCATATGAAACTGGCCCATTCCATTCAATTTCAGGTAGGTGACGTCTTGTATTTAGTATAGCGCCGCACTTGAGGCTCACTAAATCTGACTATGAAAGTGGCCCTAAGTTTGTTTCACACTGTGCGCTGGCTGTGCGCTGACTGTGCGCCGACTGTGTCGTCTGATTGCGTCAAAGATGTTCTCCCAAGGTCACGGCCCAGACGGTCCATTGCGGTAGGCTCACAGCCCTCTCAGTGTAAATCCGTCTTTACAATGTCGTGCGATGGTCTACATTGTGTTTAGTCTCAGGTACCAGGGGCTGGGGACAGGGTTTGTAGCGTTTGTATACAACGTAGTAAAACATCAACGGAGTATGCACTGCTTGGTTTCATTGTTGACAATAAAGGACACATCCTTACCGTGAAAACGTTATTATTGTGTAAATTTGACGTACTATGTGATGAATATTAAAATGTGTGGACCTATACATTCAAGATAAAATGTACACTTATTTATTTGATGAAAAATAGTTACAAAAGACTTATGAACAAATTAAAACATAGGTATATGTAATTTATTAATCAAATCAAATATTTAATTTAATTTGTTGCATGTGTTTCGAAAATTCTTGAATTATTAAATATTTTAATTTTGGCCTTGAAGCAATTTATTAAAATCAACAAATGTATTCTTAGGTGGGCGTTTAATTGAATACAATATAATATAATCTTTAATAAATAACCCTACGTAGATGAATATAAATAAGACATCTTCCTTCGTGTAGATTTTGTCTACATTTAAGAGCCTTTCAAATATGTATCAATCCACTTCTTGTGAGAGATAACTTTGGTATGGACGTGTGGTTTTATCAAGGTCAAACAGTCATCACCGTAAATAGCGATCATTATCCCAATTATTTGTCCCTTAAATATTACAGGACCACCTGAATCGCCCTGGAAAACATATAAACAACATAAACTTAAATAAACATTAATAAACAAAAAAATGTCAAAATAGATTTTTTTTCACAATTGCAATACTTTCTCTTAATATGAGAATATAAACTGTTTCTATCAATTTTTTTTTAAACGTTCTAATATTACGATAAACTATTGTAATTGTGTTGGATATCGAGCTCAATTTTATGATGAATCTTTGTTTTATGTAAACACGAACCCAAATAGGTCACGCCCCTTGTATATCTGTATCACTCCGGGGAATCCAAAACGCTTTTATTTGGATTGTATTCAAATTTTATGTTTAGATTTTAATGGGCTACACTTTGCGAATTTTTTTAATATGACCATTACACTCAAATCAAGGATAGTTTACTGACAAGTGATTGATTTTTAATTTCAAATTTTTCAAAAATGGCTTTAACGATTTAAAAAAAAAATGCATACATAGGGTTTGACATTTCAAATAGCATATATTATTCGTTTTTGGATAAAAGTTATTTAAAGGTTAGTTTCCACGTGGAAAATTTACAAAAATTCGAAAAATTTGTAAAATATAATAAACGATTTTGTTCAACGTATAAATTATATATTAGAATCATTTAGTATGTAAATAATATTGAATACTTGTTTTTGGGGTAAGAACTCGTTTATGGGTGGCTTACTTGTGAAAACTGATCTTCCAAAAAATTGAAATATTAAATAAATTAATTTAATGATTTGGCTCCTAATGGGTATTATGTTAGTATTTGACATGAAAAATTTCACTGTGTAGTTTTTTAAATATAAAAGTTCGTTTTTAGTGTGGTTTGAAAATGACCGATTTTTCAAAAACTTGAAATATATTAAGTATATCCAAGCAACCTTTTCAGTATAAAGCTTTTAGAAATTTAATAGATTTTCGCGCTTAAAATTAAAATGTTAAACTATACTTACAGGGCAGGCTCCAGAGTATAATATCCCCTTACGATGAGTACAGATATTATCGCTTGTTACCTTGTAGAACTTGCTGCACTCTTTTTGGGAAATAATTTCATGTTCAGTCTTTTGCAAAACTTCATGTGAAAAGTTCTAGTTGGTTTCAAACGCAAACAAATGGAATTATCTTTTGTACTGTATTTAATGTACATATTTGTGATGGAATGAGAAAATTAAGGTAAAATAAATTGGTCGTTTACCAATCAGGAAATACGGTAATATGTACATACTATAGAATCATCTTTATATATAAAGGAAGCACGATTAAGAGTCTTAAGCATTTAGTAATTTAAATATTGTTCAATATGACGTGCTAGACATCACAAATAGAATATTTACACAGACAATATTATTTACTTAATCTATGTCATTAGGAACTCGATAGCTCATTGCTGCACTTACTAAAGTACGCCACCTATCCCTATCTTGAGCTAGTTATATCAAGTCCACCATATCACACCCTATCCCTATCTCGAGCTAGTTATATCAAGTCCACCATATCACACCCTATCCCTATCTTGAGCTAGTTATATCAAGTCCACCATATCGTACCCTATCCCTATCTTGAGCTAGTTCTGTCCAGCCCACCTCAACACACCCTATCCATATACTAAGCTAGTTCTATCCAGTCAACCTTATTACACCTTATCGATATCTTGAGCTGGTTCTATCCAATACACCTAATTACCACCAATATAATAATTATATATCTTAAGCTAGCTCTATATAGTTCACCTCATTATACCCTACCCCATTTTTGAACTATCTCTATCCAGTCCACCTCATTAAATCCTATCTCTTTCAGGTCCATTCTATTATTATATTTTTATCTGAGTCTATCTTCCCAAAGGTCTCTTCCCATTGGGTTGGGATATTTTGTGCATACACAAATTAACATTTTCTTGATTATTTCTAATTTGAATTTTCCTCTTCAATTTATATTATTTGATATGCCAAATATTCAATTTAGGTTCAGATCTTATAAAAACCAAAACTATTTTAACAGTTAAGTTACAGAACTTTTCTATAACTTCGATTAAAGTACCTAAATATGTTGAGTACTTAAATGCCTATTAGTTTTCCTTAACACCACGTATCTAATTTTCAATTTCAAAGGGCTAAAAGGGAACTAAATACTCATTAAAACATATAACATTATTGTTTAAAACCTTTTGCATTTTGGGGAGATTTGGGTGAACAAAACATCCTGGAATTCTCCCCACTTTGATAACTATTATACTTCATACGCCAAGCAATTTACACTATAGGTACTTGACTTAGCATTCATAAACCACTCCGATGGGAGAATTCTAGTCTATCGCGATACTTACATTGTAAAATTTTATTCGTCCCCAGCCAGCCAACGTTACTTCGCCTTTATTGGGAACCTTTGACTTTGGAGCGATTGGAATTGTTTTCACTGTATCACTGAAAATGAACTCCCCTTCTATCTAGAGGGAAAAATAACAAGAATTATCACTACCCGTCTCGGTGGGCACATAGCTTAAGGCAGAGCTCTTCAACCTTCGGTCCATGGAAACATTTTTTCAGGTCACTGGCTCATGAAATCTATAAATTTATTTAATAAAAAAAAAAAAATTACAATTACCTATATATACAGGTTGGTGGCGAAATAGTCAAACGAATAGTAACTTGAAAATCAAAACAAACGTGTATAAAAATCGACCCTTAAAATGACTATTTTTTTCAAATTTTTTTTTCATCCTATCTTAAAGCTAGTTTTATGTACTTTTGAAATATATATTAATTTAATGTACTTATTATTTATAAATATTTTAAATCTTTTTTTTTATAGATAGAAGTGTATTCTCTGTATTTTATTTTTGTGGTCTAAAAACATCTTTGTGGTCTAAAAACATCTTTACGGCTTTTACAATAGTTTAGATTAGATTTTGTTTTAATTATTAGGATACATTTCTCATATCTAAAGAAGTAATACATGAGATTATGAACTACTCTACGAAAGATAGTGTCAGAAAAAAACTTGAGGAAAGAGGTAGGCTGACTAGTACCATGATCGATAAAATGCAAAATTACTTTGGCATTGCTTTACGTGCTATCACCAGCACCGTTGAAGTAATGTCAAAGGCAATCTGGGCAACTAACTTTTCACCTATCAGCAAGAGACGATCAGCCGCTACATGAAAAGTGTCCTCAAGGAAATGACAGTTGGTGTTCCTATCAAAGAACAAAAGTTAATCGAGTTAGAAAGTTATAAACATAGAGCAAGTCTACCTCTTGATGTAGTTTGAGCTATAAAGCCAATACACGAAAGATTAACTGCTCCAGATGTGCTTTCTAAATGCTCACATGGAAATACTCAGAATTGTAATGAGTCATTCAATGGGATGATTTGGTGCCGATGTCCGAAAGAAAGATATGTAGGACTAGCTGCACTGAATCTATGAGTAATGGATGCTGTTTGTCATTTCAATTGTGGAAATAAAATAGAAGCTGTGGTCCTGAAGAAAATGAACATCACACCTTGGAACAACACACTAGTTGGTATAAATGCATTTGACACACGGCGCATAAAGATTAGCAACAAGAAAAAGTACACCAGATCAGAAAAAACTCAGAAGGTACTTGAAAGGATGAAAGAAAATTAAAGAAGATAAAAACACCCATGAAGAAGGAGAAACTTATCAGGGGGGAGGATTTTCACAAAGAGATGTAAAGTAGGTTGGTTCTGTCTGATATGTAAACTTTGTGTCCCGTTTTATGTGTGTTTTGTATTTTTAACATTTTTTGATACTTAAATCTAAATTAAGTATATTTGCAATCAAATTAATATTATTTATATACCAATTTAAAGCTAAGTCTTGTCCCTATGTGATGAACTAAAAAATATATAAAAAATTTCATTATAAAATAAAATAAAATAAATTATAATAATAGTGAATATAATAAAAAATTATTAATCAGACAATTATAATTTTAATTACAAGATGAATACAAAAGATATAATATTGGTTTTAGCTAATAACATTCTTAATTTCATGCCGATCATGAGTGTGAAAGAATCAATATCCTAAGTCTAAAGCGAGATGAATTATAATTAATTAAAATTAATAGGAACTAAATTGAAAAAATTCAAAATGGTGGCCATATTTGAATTTTTTTTTCTATAAAATATTGACAAATTCTTCTTTTTGTGTATAGTGACATAGGGATAAAAATACATTAAATAAAACTCATAATATAAGTTTTTACTCTAAGGGTTGATACATTGGCCTACCATTGAAAAGTTAACATTCACCAGCTAGATAAATCAATAACATACTAAAATTTTTGATCACATTTAAAGATAACTTCACTCAGGTGAGCTCCACCAAACGTCAGGTAAACCTCAGCACTTTCCTCAGCATAGATTGTCTAATTTTTCCCGCCCCACCCTATTTATGTGATACAAAATTAACCAATAAAATAAATACGTGTTTTCTTTACGTATTTTACTTTATTTTATAAACTAATTTTGATTTTTGCGTAAATAAAATTTTTAAGTTTTTATACAAATGTACTTTTAACCGGTAAATGACTTCTCTGGTGGACAAGACAAATCGTGCTACCACCTTCTATGAAACAAGAGAGAACTTACTTCCCGAGAAATCCTAATCCTTAGTGTGAGTTTATTGAGTGATATAATAAGAATATTTAAATATTTTATTCAATCTTAATAGTATCGGTACAGAATTGCTAAACAACTTTAAAACGTTGAAGACCCCTGGGATAAGGCGTGACTCTCGCAAATGACTAGAGTGCCTATGAATTGAAGATCGGTGTTCAAATCCCGGTCGAATGTACTGAGGGATGTTCTTTCCGATACTGGTTTTGACTCTCCCTCCATCCCTCCACGCTAATGCGACTGCGGGACCTCCAAACTAAACCATACTCATCGTTAATCTATTACCGTAACTAGTATAGAAGCGTATAATCCAAATGTTTAGTAAGACGCGTCGCTAAAAAAAAAACACAACTATTATCACGCTTCCCCAACGGGTAACTAAAGGAAATTTTTAAATTATTTGGAACATTATAGAAAGGACTGAATGAAAACTTTTTTTTTAAAGTAAATAAACAACTTCTATGATATATTTTAAATCGTGAAGCCATATGTCCTGCGGGTGTCACGTTTGGTAAATAGGTTCAAGACATTTAATTAATAATAGTTCTTTAGTTTTGTGATATAAATTTTAACGGGTATCAAATAAGTGGACAAAATGTCAAGTTTTCTTAGTCTGATCTATCAATGAAGGCGCCGTAAGGGTTTTAATCCCGTCCTTAAGTATAGAGGATGGAATAATGTGTTTATATTCACTCTATCTCCACGAAAATGTGGGTACAATTGTTATAATCTCCACCTTCCTCAAGCCTAGCATTTTGAAGTAAATAAAATACGCATAGCCTGGATATAGAGTTTAAATTATAACGAAAAAATAAAATGACCCCAGGATAAAAGCTTGGATTTTTTAAAACTGCTCTTATTTACGTCCTTTTACTATATCTCTGACTGGTGGTGAATTGATCATCCCTGAGGGGCTGGGGAGAAATAATTCAGATTGATAATAGCTTCATTATTACCAATCAGCTCTAAATTCATTGGAGGAAAACCATTTGAATTACATTAATTTACATTGAAGTTTAAATTAGGCATCAATAATAAACAATATTTAGATATATTTAATTTATAGCTTAACTCACCTTTATTATAGCTATATCATGTTTCCCGTATCTTTTATATTCTGGGTGTCGAAAAAGGTCATCTACGTCGTGTATTTGACCCCCATGTTTCCATTCTGTGGAGCCTACTCGAACGTAGATTTCATCACTTTCCACATTATGTCTATCTTCATCAGCTCTTTTAAAAATATTAATCATGATTTATATTTAAAATCATTATATTAATTTGTGATGTTGGTTTAAGTTGTCCGGTAAATATTGGGGGTACATGAAATAGTATAGGAAGCAAGGGTGAGATGGTATGGACATGTAATGAGGATGTTGTAGTACATGAGATAGTAGAGGAAGCAAGACTGAGATGATATGGTCATGTAATGAGGATGTTGGAATACATGATTTAAACAGAGGAAGCAAGACTGAGATGATATGGTCATGTAATGAGGATGTTGGAATACATGATTTAAACAGAGGAAGCAAGACTGAGATGATATGGTCATGTAATGAGGATGGAGAAGTAGATGATTCCAAAAAAAAAACTGTTGAAAATGAGGTATTTAGAAAAAGACCACCAAGGGAAGTCAAGAAAGTGATGGGAGGATTAAATAACAAAGTGTGTAAGGAGAGGAGGATAATGGAAATAATTAATGGCGGGAGAGTTGGGTATGTATAGAGGAAGATGGAGACATTTGGTTAAACCGACCCAGCTACAAACTGGAAATATATGTTGTTGTTGTTGATGATGCTGTTGGTGTAAATGACCACAGTATTTAAATATTTCGAATGATAGTTTGTATTAAATAAACAAAATATATTTTTAAAAAAATCTTTAAATTGACAAATGAAACCTGAACATGAGATTTTAACCTGGGACAGTTGGAATAGTACGCCACTGCTCCTATCACAGAGCTATCCATTAGTTGGACCGTGCTCAGGGTCATTCTTCACACTGAGTTTATGACAGAATCTGTTGTACTGACTGACGCACCTATACAATTTTGCTTTTCATGGTGGCTACCCACACAACAAGGATCAACACTATTTTTGGAAAAAAAAATAATCTTAAATGTCTTATCAGAGTAGGGAATACAAGGCAACCAGTAAAATCAGGCTAACGGTTTTCGAAACCATCATCGTTATCAACATATGTTTCAAGCCTTTGGCCAGGTCAGTTTATTAAAATTGACTCCATCTTCCTTTATCCTTCCACCATTCTTCCTCCTTTAATCACTTCCATTCTTCTCCTCTCACTTGCACATTTTCTGTTTTCTGCTCCTCCCATCTTTATATTAATCTGCCTTGTAGTCTTTCCCCTGCATACTTCATTTACATCATTTTCTTTGCCATACTCTCATTCTATATTATCATTACTTTGAAACAAAAAAAACTAACTTCAAAAATATTATCAAATGATAAAAAAACTAACTTCAAAAATATTATCAAATGATAAAAAAACAAGGGTTACCATATTTATCATAAATATGACATCTTATATCTTAGAATGAAATGGTTACAAGATTCCATGCTCATTCTGTATTGCCCTGATTCCTCTTAAAAGCAGAGCTAGAATAATATCTCAGCATTAAGGTTCCACATGAAAAGGCCAGTGTTTTTACAATCTTTATAATAACGCATTTTTTTGGGGGTTAAAATCAATCAAATATTACTTAAATACAAACATAAGGTTTAATTTTATTAAATTTGTGATATCAACAGTTGTTGAATATCTTTCAAGGGTGTTCTGAAATTTAATGACGACTTTTTCTCTTCATTTGGAAAGTTTGTCATCAATTGCTAATATGTTCATGAATGATGTGAAGAAAATTAAACTTTATATATGTACTAAAGCAATAACTTATTTATTTTTGATAAACAAATATTTCGCTAAGAAAACTGCAAAAAAATTGGCTTTTTCTCGAGTTTCCTACATCCTCACTGTATTTAGCCTAAATACACTTGATATAAAATTGTCTCTTTAACAAAAGCATTCCCAACAAAAGCATTTAGGTTAGCAACCAGTCGAATCTTTTTACTTTGTCGGTGACTTCTTTTCTTCAAAACAGTATTATTTAATTTATATCATCACCATTAAATTACCCAAACCCACTGGGTAGCCATTATTTGTTAGATTCCCAGGGCCGTGATATTTTGGGGCTATGAGGGCAAGTTGTGAGGCGGGGTTTGTAGAGGTCTAAGACCCCGCCCTCAATCTCATACCCAATTTGACATTATTTGGTTGGTTTTCAACTATCTGGGAAGATGGATACGTGAAGATATGCGATGCGGAGAGGATGTCACATCTAAAATTGCCGTAGCAAGGCAGAATCTACTGACAAGAAGAGATTACTGTGTGGTCCCTTGGATAAAGAATTGATGGAGGTAGGAGAAGGAGAAAAGATTGCAAGCGTTAGACATGTAGGGGTGGCGATCGGAAAGAGTAAGGAATGAGAACGTGCTGGAGAAAGTTGGGGAAAAGAGAGGTGTATTAGAGGTTCTCAATAACAGCAAGAAAAACTGAATCGGACACTAAGAAGGAGGTGGATGCTATGGAAGGAATAGTGTATTGAAAGAGGACGTAGAAAGTATCAGATAATATTATTAATATAAGGAAAATTTTTAATGTCACATTATAAAGTAACTTTATATTTTATGTAAACAACTTTAGGCCTACGTCAAATAGGCCAGTCGAGATAAGGATAAATGAGTATAATGGTAACAAGTAAAAAAATTACTGAGGATAAAAGATGATATAGAGAATGAATAAATTTAAATATACGAAATAATAAGAAATTATAAATTCATATTCGAAATAATACTCGTAGATTAACAACTAACCTATAGTTACAAAAATTTTTTATTGGGATTTGTGAAGATTATAAAACGATGGATGTATTGAGATCGAAGTTAATCAAAGATATAAATTCAAGATACAGTGAATGTTTAGATAACAAGTTGAAGTACAATACATAAAACAAAAAATATTAAGATAAACAAGCATTCAAGTTTGACAATTAAAATTGTATAACACTTAACACTTTAAAATGTGCTATAAAACTTTGTTGTTAATAATTAAACAAGAGTAGATGAATAAATTGTAAAATTGTAAAATTTACTTTAACATATAATTGCATACGTAATATCCAGACAAATTTTGAAGTGAAAAGTATTTAACAAATATTTAATTAGGTCTATATTATTTTAATACTATACAATTTTTAGTACATTTTCAAGATGTTTAAGATACCAAGTTGTTATGTAAGAGGATGAAGTCAATTTATAATAAAAAGGTTTAAAACTCTTTATCTGCATTTTTGTGGATCCCGTATCTTTATTGTGTAATTTTAGTTATATTCATTTTCATACGTCATTTTAATACGGTTGTTTACACTAGTGCTAAAAAACCCTTTTAAAGCAGACATTAAAACTCTTATCATAATCAACTTATTGACCTATGATCTATGTAATGTTAGATTTTTAAATTCTTTTTTAAATTCAATTTTAATTTGTCCATATATAATTAATTTTAATATGTTTTTCATGCAATTTTCTCATCTTTTATCTCTAAGATGTGTTATAAAAGTTAATTAACTGCCTATATCTATTTACTGTCCATCACCTTTAATTTTACTTCAACTAAGTGCAATTTAATTAATCCTTGTCACTAACTTTAATCAAATTTTAGTGTAATTGTCATTCATTTGATTGTTTATTTATTCTCTATCATGTATAACGAGTTCTTGACTATTTAATATGCTATTATTAACTTTTTAATATATTAGGACTATGTCGATCCTCCTAATTGTATAACCATTTTGCTCCTTAACATTTAAGTACATTTTGTGGTATTCTTAGGGAAGTGGTTATATAAGTTAATTGATTTTTTCCTGACTTAAGATTTATGTCCTTAATAAATATTGTTTATTATTTTCTTTAATTCATATTTATTTATTTTATTCCAAAATAAATAAAAAAAAACATTTTTCTTCTTATAATAATTAACTCATTTACTCACTTTTACTGTTTAATTGACTAGAGGTTTAACAATCATTCAAATGTTTTACAAGTACGTTCCTTGCAAATCTCATTTTATTGTGTAAGGTGACTATGTCATAGTAAGTCTTGATACAATTACCTGTTTCGGTGTTTCGCCATCATCGGGTCTTAGAAATGGAATTAGATGTCGTTCTGGAGGATTACATATCGCTTAAGACCTCGTCATAGTGAAACGCCAAAACATGTAGTCATATCAAGACCTATGAAGACTTAGGGCCGTGACGATAGTCGTGGGATGGATGTCTCCTGTGAGACTCCTGTGAGTAATCCCTCTGGCAGACTGTTTTTGATGCTCTAACGCGACCTGATTATAGTCATTCACAAAGAGACTGCCGAGCAGCTCTTTTGTGATTCTAAGGGAGGTGTGAACTGTTGACTGCCAGGGGACTCTTGTCCCCCGACTATAATCACGGCCCTAAGTCATCTTACAAAATAAGAAAACTGGATACAAAAAGATTCAAATAAGAAATGTTAAAACCTTTTTACTTATTACCATTATTAGCTCATTTATCTTATCTTGACTAGTTCTATTTGATGTAAAGCTGTTTACATAAGCTATCAAGCTACTTTCGAATGTAGCATTTAAGTTTTTCCTTATATTATTAATCTTAAATATATCCTTAGTACAATTATTGATGAATATTATAAAAACTACCCGATAATTGATAACATAAAAGTTGGTGACTGTTATAGAAGTATGAAGAATATGGCCAAGGACAGAACAACGTGGAGGGCTGTCACGTGATTACCTGTCGTTAGGAATTAAACTAATAATAAAATAGAAATAAAAGTATGTAAAATTTACCGACATTCCTCGAGACAATGCGCTGCAGTAAGGATGTATTCTTTACTAATTATGGATCCTCCACAAAAATGTCCGTCATTACGTTTGAAAATCAGGGCAGCCTGAAATATTTTAATTTCACCTTTAATTTTTTTTATCTTCAATTACAGGAAGTACAAGAGATAATAGACTGAGATGGTATGTGAACGTAGTGAAGTTGGAAAGAGAAAGGATGCCAAAGAAAATGATGCCAAAGAAAATGATGGAACTGAAGGATGAAGGAAATATACCGCATATAAGGCCAATAAAAGATGTTTGGAGCAGATAAGAGAAAGTGTGCAAGTGAGAGGAAAGTAATAGAATTAATTAAAGGAGGAAGATGGAGGCATTTTAATAAAGTGACCCAGCCCAGGGTGGACACAGTTGATGATGATGATGATGATGATATTCTAACAGAACAAATTTTATAACTAAAAGTTAAGAATCTATACTTATTTATGTATATGTTATATTAAGAAACATTTACTGGCAATAAATGAGTAACAGGAAATAATAATATAGGTCAGTAAAAATTATCACTAATAATATATTTTTTGTAATCTTTAGATGTACAGTCTGAATTAACAACTTCAAGCCTGAATATATTTAAAAAAAAATTTATAAGGACATTTAATTTCGTGGATATGTGGTACTAACGTACTCTACTAGTGACTGGTAAACAATATCATGAAAAATTACTTTATTGAAAGAAAAAAAGGGTATATTTATATCAAATGTTTAATAGGATTCTACGTATTTCTGATTAAAGGCATTTGTGTGATTTTTTTTTATAATTTTATGTGTCAAAAATAAAAATGGACAAACAAACTGAAAATAAACTTACCATAAAAGGGAAATCTTTTATATCTGCGTCCTTACCGCCGGCGATTCTGTGAAGTTTCTGACAAGTAATAGGTTTATACAAACCTGTAAAATATAACTATTAAAATTAGTGTTTTTTTTAAACATTAGCACCAATCAAGTATTGTTGTGGCAGTTATCGCGTGATTCAAGACGTCAAATTATCAATATACAGTAAGAGTTGTCTAATCTGGCGTCGGTTAATTTGAGCAAATCATGATTCCCCATTAAATTTATATTTTAATTAATGGATAAACCTTTAATTCGAATTTTAGAAGGAAATATTCAGATAATTCCAAGCTCATACATTGTAAATTTTTCGAGTTTGTACTTATTTCAAACCTTACTTAATGATTTATATTAAACCCCATCATATGTAGAGAATGTCAAATAAAGTTGACACATAGTTAAGGAGAAAGAAAGGAACTATGCACCGGTGGCGAGCGGGTTGCCTATTATATGTCTTGTGTTGACTCGGCTTTCATCAATTTTGATTTTGCAGTATCCATATGCTAATTTTTACAAGTGTTTACAGTTTGTGTTTGAGAAAATGTTTGTGGATATATGTAGTATATTTTGAGATCATAGATTTATTGTGTACCAGATGCCTAAATATTAAATAAAATAGAAAATTCTAATTTTTAATATTGATAATTTTTTTTATAAATCTCTATGAATTCGAACTAAAAAAAAATTCTACTCTAGTTGGCTGCCAAGGACTTTGATTCTCTATCAAGTGTGCAAGGATTTGTTATAAAGTACTTTATATTTTTACTTTCAAATATCAAGAGAATGTATTGTAGTTGCTACGTTTTTTGAAAAGCCAAACACAAAAATTAAAAACATTTTAGAAAACATTCTAAATAAATCTTTAGTAAGAAGTAAATCAATATATAAGACTTAACTTATATATATTGATTTACTCCTTACTAAAGATTTATTTAGAATGTTTTCTAAAATCTTGTATAGCGCCCCCTAGAATATGAATACCGAAACATGTCGAACAATTAAGCCTCCAGATTTATCCACTTAATCTGGAATGCCTAAAGGAGTAATGGCATGTTAATGCAGATAAGACTCAAACATGATTAATAATATCATCTAAGTCTTAACTTATATTTACAAGAAATAAGATTTTACAATTTTGTAAGTCCCAGTGTCTGTCTCTCTGTCTGTTTGTCTATCTGTCTGTACCTGGCCAAGTATACAAAAACTGTTATATTGATTTTGTTCAAATTAATATTTATATTTTATAGGGCGACACCCCTGATTAAAAAAAATTAAATCGTCGTCTTTAAATTAAAGATAGTTGATTGATTTTTTTAAATTTGTAATTTTGCGAAAATAGCTTTTGATTTTATTTAAAACATATATCTAGGATTTGTTTAGCATCACAAATAGCATTACAACACTCGTATTTGAGAAAAAAATTCATTGGAGCGTAGTTTACTGATAGGAAAGTTTCTAAATCAAGAAAATGTATTTATATTTCTTCTTAATTCCTACTTCATGATCATATAAATTATAAAGTGTTGATAAACCAAACTTTTTGTATGAAGCAGTAAAAAACAGAATAATAATTGGTTTTGGTAATATATTCGTATGCCACGTTAATAAATAACAATTTGTATTTGTCTCCAATGCAAAATTTTGGTTCATTTTGTTTATCTCAGCAATAAACTGATTTGAATAGTACTAATCTATCATATTCTGACCATTTAAAACCATAATCATATCTTAAATTTTGTCGTATTTATAAATCAATTAAATTATCAGGTGACCTGGTGGTCTAGGGGTAAGATGTCAGGCTTCTGTGTTAGGGGTCCGGGGTTCAATCCTTGGTCCCGACACAGATTTATCTGATTGCCAAACCATTCCTTCACCTCTGACAAGATGTGTATTAATCATAACTTGTGAATGTGAGGAATGCCAGGCCTCCACCGGGGTTTGGATTCTACGTTAAACTGTAGGTCCTTTATTTCATATCACAATCACCCTACCATTACACATTAGCATGAGTGCGTACCTATAACCCAAACCGGTAGTAAGACGTGGTGATAATAATAATAATAATAATAATATTATCATTTGAATAATTAAATTAAATTTATATTCATGAATACCAAATTAATATATGTTAGCTATTTTATCTAATTGTAATATTACATAATTTTTTTTATTTATTTCATTATATAAAAATTTAGTTATTGTATATTATAGTATTAATATGGCAAAACAAGTATAAAGAATCTAACCCCATCTATAAAGAATTTTTATCATTTGTTAGAACATATTATCTCTATCTTGAGTTTGTTTTATTTTGTAACATTTTATAATAATTAATGGTTCACTGGAGAAAATTATGCAAATATATATTAATTAATGTTTTATATTAATACATACCTGAAAAGCAAACTATCCAAATTAACCACGATCTACATATTGACATATTTGTAATAATGAACCTTTGGTTTTAACATAAACAAACTGAGGCTTTAACACTGCCATAATAACCGCAAAATATTTTATGCTGAGCTACAATTTAAAACTATATTTCACTAGAACTCAAAGCCTGTAGTGAATAATGTAAATGAGTTTTGTGTCCTATAAAACAAAGTTTTATGAAATGGTTTACTAGGAAAATGTATCAATATAAACTAAACCTCTTCCAAAATTGTTGACTAATTAAAAGATTTTTTAAAATAATATCACTGTCGGTACTTTAATTAGTTTTTCTTCTTCTAAGTTTTCACCAAATTACAGGCTAAGTTCTCAGTAAAATGTATCAATTATAATATTGGGTAGTTAAATAGAGAAATAATCACTTTATTTCCAACTGAGACTATTATTAAATAATTATACTTACATACATAAATACATAAATACTTACGTACGTACATATATACATACATACATACATACATACATACATACATACATACATACATACATACATA
>CABFWB010001175.1:137915-180998 GCA_902151455.1 Timema bartmani | reverse complement strand
CTTATCCTGATAACATTCCATCGGCCATACGTCCCGTTCCTCATGGACCTGATGTGCCAGTGCCTTTGCCTCCAACTGAACTGCCAGTCATCTCTTCAGAGTCTTCAGACTAGGTACATCCAGAAGTTCAAGGCTCCGATACCGAATATAAGCCCTCTGGAGGCGATTCACCTAAGCCCTTCCCTCAGGTTGAACTTAATGATCTTAATAGAGATCTGGGCCTTTCGAAAGTGGCAGCTGAATTGTTGGTCTCCAGATTGAAAGAAAACACTTATTGGCCAAAGGAGCCTCTTTTTATTGGTACAGGAATCGAGAAAAGGAATTTGTTAAGTACTTTGAGGAAGAGGAGAATCTGGTCTATTGTTCTGATGATCCCGGATTAATGAGCAAATTTAATATCACATAAGATAAAGATGAATGGAGGCTGTTTATAGATTCATCGAAAAGGAGCCTTAAAGCTGTCCTTCTTCATCACAGAAGCCAGTATGTATCTGTACCAGTTGGAAACTTGGAGCATTTAAAATAACGCTATGAAAACCTGGCTCTCGTCCTCAACAAAATAAAATATGCCGACCACGGTTGGACCATTTGCGGTGATTTGAAAGTTATCTCCATGCTTCTTGGTCAACAAGGCGGATATACAAAGTTCCCATGTTTCATTTGTGAGTGGGACAGCCGTGATAAGACTCAACATTGGGTCAAAAAAGAATGGCCGAAAAGACAAAATATTGAATCAGGCACCAAGAATGTGATTCGGAACAGCTAAGTTGATCCCAAAAAAGTATTGTTACCCCCTCTGCATATAAAATTAGGTGTTATGAAGCTGTTTGTCAAGGCTATTCCAAAAGATGGCGATTGTTTCAAATACTTGTGAAAAAAGTTTCCAGGTCTAACCAAAGCCAAGTTGAAAGAGGGAATCTTTGTTGGTCCAGATATCCGCAAGCTTATGAAGGATAAAGAATTTGAGACTAGTATGACAACAAAGGAAAAAGAAGCTTGGGTTGCCTACAAAGATATCGTCAGTACATTTCTGGGTAATTACAAGGATCCTGACTATAAAGCAATTGTTATGAATATGCTGGACAAATTTCAAATGTTGGGTTGCTCCATGAGTGTCAAAATACATTTCCCTTACCCACATGTGGATTTTATCCCCGAAAATTTAGGATCAGTCAGCGAAGAACAGGGTGTAAGGTTCCACCAAGATATCAAAGATATGGAACGCAAATATCAAGGAAGATGGGACAAGAACATGCTCGCCGACTACCTTTGGATGTTGACACGAGATGGCCTGAGATTGAGCATAAAAGAAGAATGTCAAAAAGAAGTTTCAAAGGAAAAAGAATACGTACTTAAATATAAAAATTTTTTTGTTTTGTTTTTTGCTCAGTTTTAAAATTTGTTTCAAACTTTCATGTACACATACATAATATTTGCTCCTCTCGGTCAATCGTCTATTTTATGTAAGTTACCTTAATAAAAACAAATTAAAATAGTATGTTGGTTATTTTCTTATAGAAACTGCACCATAATTTGATGTAAAAAGTTTAAACTCAAGGGAACTTTTTGTTTTTCTCTCAACCAGAGGCGGCTCGTGCGATCTGGCAACAGTGGTTGTCATCCATTTAAACCTATAAAAATTAATCGATTCCTGAAAAATCAATTTGCCTCACCAAGAATCGATTATTTTACATAGATTTAAATGGACAACCACTGTTGCCAGATAGTACATGCAAAATTGTTCGAGAGAGTTCCTTTTCAAATAGGATTTTAGCAAAAATATCGATATCGATTTTACAAAAAATCCTGACGTGATGGAAAAAAATGGAGGTCATTTTCGAAATCAGCACACCAAATAACATAAGACTCAACTTCTCTTGTATTTTTTAAAAACTTCAATTTCGCAGGCCTGTGAATTATTAATAGCCCTGTAGGTGTCACTCGCATAATTATTGACTGGCTAGATAACGTGATGCCCTTCATATAACGTTCACTTAACGTGAAAGAATTCCCAGGACATATATTAAGTTAAGTGACCTGCAAGTTAACTGCATCGTGAGCGCTTCCATTTAAAAATACGAGGAGAACCTTTACGTTAAGCTATATTAAGTTAACCTTAAGTGAACTTTAAGTTGATCATGATTCCGGAATTAACAACAGAACTTGACTCGGTTGGATCCGTGACTCAAACGTAAATAAAAAAAATGTGGGTAGGCTTTAGTATAATATTTAGTAAAAACTGTGTAGTATTTTTCAAGGTTATTAATCCCTTTACCGTAAATTAAGGGGATAATGTAAACGATATCTTTTTACATTGAAATTCAACTTTATTTCAAATTTAAAATTCACTAAAGTAATTTTTTTAATTAAATTTGCTTTCTCTCTCTCTTATCTTAGGCTCCAGAAAACGAAGAAAGACCTTTTGGATAGTGCCTGCCCTCATCTATATTCACACGTTTCCGGAACAAGTAAGCCTATTAAGCCTCAATAAAACCAGGTCCCTATCACGTGAAAAGAAGCAGATCTGCATCTTTCTCACAGCTCATCCCACAGACCTTTTGAACAATTTGTATCTATACAAGTAAAGCTTTCTAAAGTTGGTATAGGATTTATTTCTGAAAATATCTTTCAACTATCTATACCTGTCAAAACCACAGAGGAAATCAAAGGTAATGTGTTAAATGAACTCTTCGTACAAGAAGCATAATTCAAGTTTCATATTAGTCAGTTTCAGTAGAAAAATCTAAAATTTCAGCATGGTTGGCCTCATAAATGGGATGTCTTACTTACTAAAATCAAAAAGGATGGAGGTTATTGTAAGTATTGCGTTCTTTTGGCATCGTAATGTGCAGAGAAAGGTGACCTGTCAGTACAGATTTATTGGTAGGCTAACCGTTTAAAAAGTGGAAGTATGCAGTGGAAAAGGTTCAGGACCACTCAAAAAGAACTTACCATAGGTCGGCAGTAGTCTCTGCTGAAAACCTGTTGAAAGTAACTCAGATAAAATAGAGGACGTGGCTACTATTTTGGATAATAAGATAAGGAGAGAACAAGAAGACAATAGTGCTTCTATTATACCCATCATATAATCAATATATCTGTGGCGATAATGATCTGTCCCTCCAAGGGGATGATGACAGTGGCCCTATCAATCTTGAAAAGCCTGAGAAAAATAGAAAGTTCAGAGGATATCATAAGGTACCGAGCAAACGTTGATGTAAAAACTAAAGAACCACATAACTTACATCATGGCTCCATGAATACATCCTACTTCAGCCCAGAAATTCAAATGTCAGTATAAGCATTTATAAGCAGCTTGTGCAAGAAAAATTAGCCAAAAATCTCAACCATATAGTGTTCCTCTATTATTATAGATGACACTCTTGATGCATCTTGTCAGGAACAGTTCTAACTGTGTACTAGATACATAACAAATGAGGACCATTCTTTACTGAGAGAATATTCCGTAATATTTTTCCCACTAACAGATTTATCTGCAAAGAATGTGGCTAAAAGCACTTTGGACACCTGCAATGACTTAAGCATTGACCTAGAAAAAATAATTGTTTCCACAATGAGTGGGTGTAAGAATTATGTCCAAAAAAGTGTTCTCCACCATTATCCAAAAGCGATTTATGCCCATTACACACGTAAACGCCTGAATTTAGTCCTCATTGAATCCCTTAATATGATTTCAATTTAAAACAGTCTTTGAGTGTTAAAAGAAGTAGGTAGCTCCATTCTTTAGGCACGATTCTCAAGCAGTTGCCAAGATTCTGCCAGAGTCAAAAAAATCAAGACTTCTAGGTGTATGTGAAACAAAGCCTCTCTAAATACTTTTGTCAAGTTTATTCCTGCGATAGTTCCAAATGTTTAAGAATTCTCAGAAATAGACCATTCATTTTGAACACCTGCATTAACACTTCTAGCTATCATAGAGAAAGGAAGCTTCATAGTGGAAGTGCTAATTTGTTAAAACTTTTTCAGCTTCACTTTACCACGTTCAGCATACCTTCAAAATAATCAGAACGTACTAGTTTCTACGGTTAAGTTCAGTGAAGATATTCTGTATACGCTAAAAGATCTCCACACTAACGACAGAAACAAAAGTAAGTTTAATAAGCAAAGAAACAAACAAAAAGAGACAACTATCTCCATGACTATCCTGAAGAGTACAATAGAAGATTACTCTTTATACCATCTGTAGACGAGGTCATTGTGAATCTCGAGCATAGATTCAGCCAAAATAAAGTGTTTTTGCCTACCATTGATATGGTGCTTCCCAAAAATTGTAAGCACAGCCATGTAGACACATAAAAAGACTGAAGGCTTACTACGAACACAGGTTTTCTCAAACAGCACTTGAAGCAGAATACCTCTTGTGGTGCCAAACATGGAATTTCATAGAGATCTGCCATACCATCTCAAATTATGTATATTTTAGATACTTGCGAAAATCATTTTATACCCAAGTATTCCACATTTACTGTGTATTAGCATGCTTGCCAGTATCTACATATGAAGCTGAGAGACTATTATTGGCCCTCAAATGAAAAAAAGTATTTAAGGAACAGAATGGGAAACAAACTATTAACCGGCTTAGTACTAATGTGTGTGTATTATCCGGTACTTTTTAAAGCAGAGGATGTATTAGATGTTGTGGCACGAAAAGAAGGCTATTATTGGCAATAAAAATGTTCTTACAAATTTAAAATATCATTCTTAATTAACACAGAAATACGCCATAATTTCTAATTAAATTCATACAAAAATATTGTCCCATTTATTATTCCAAGCGACCGATACACTGTTAAATGTTTCAAGTGTGCATGTGTTAATGATTAAATTTAAAGTATCTACAGTATAATATCAGTGTTAAGAGCATTTTAATTTTAAATCTCATTAAAATAAAAAGCTATGTCATTTATAAAAAATTAATGAAACGAACCCCTCCTTAACAAAATCCTGGCTACATGCTAGCTGCTTCCCCACTTCAATATAAAACATCTGAATACTGCTCCAATATCAACCATTTAAAAAGTTAGATACTGCTCCGCTACCAACAATTTAAAAAGTTAGATACTGCTCCGCTACCACCAACAAAACATAATAGTCTAGATCCCATGAACTTCATTTTGTAGGCAACATAAATGTTTAAGACATGATCAACTGACCCTCACTAGTCTTGTGTAATGAGCCACCAAAACACTTTGAGAGGGGATTCCAGGTTGGCCTCAGTAGAGACACACACAACATGGTAACAGCTACAGGTTTGAAAGATGTTATTAACACCTAACACGCTTGTCTGTGAATAATATGAGGTTCAGCTGCTCTTTTGATACGTTAACACTCCTTCATGTGGTGATACATATATACTAGAGCAGGGGTCCCCAATTATTTTTGATGGAGGTCCGTTTTAAAAACTCGAGATACTTCAGCGGTCCGTCAAAACTTTAACAGTGACTCAAGTTCAAGCCCTATAGGGCCATACTAATTCAAAAACGTGATTTTCTTTTCTTTTAGCTATTTTACTTATTTATTATTGATGTCTACTACCCGACCACCACGGAAATAGCATCATTTCTTCTATTGATTGCTATTTCGTCAAGATTCTTAAAAAACTCTCTGCGGTCCGGATTCGGACCACGGTCCTCCATTTGGTGACCACTGTACTAGAGCATGGTTGTCTAATTCATGAAGAAGTTCAGTTGACTCGCATGCGTCCACATGGGAATTAACTCTTTCCATTCCAAAATATAATAATATTTGTAAATTTTCTTACTGGTCAGGTAAGTGAGGGGTGCACCGAATGTTTGGGAACAATTGTGCAGCCAACTTGGTAAGTACGGTGCTATGTGATTCTGACAGGCAGGGCTCTACAATGACGCCAACCATGACGTCACCAGAGGCATCAACGATTTCCTTCCACGCTGAAGATTGGCCAACATGGGAGCCACGCTTTATATTTAGTGTTGTTTTTAAAGCTTGGAAATAATAGAAAGTAACCAGGTAAGCCTTGGGCCTTCCTTCTCTCCTAGAGTGCACAAGGCTTCCCCTGTCTCTTTCGATAAATTCCTGACTTTAAAAACAATCATAAATATAGGTTGGTGTATATACAAAAAGAACTACAGTAACATTTTTAGAGAATAGGTAGAATTCGCAGCCAGGGAACTGAAATTAACTTTTTTACATAGTTGGCGGGTTCACTGACTACAAGCCAAGCCAGGGAAACAGTATTCGCTCTCAAGTGCTACAGATTCCGTCCACACATGCATCGAACGTTTATCAAATGGTCTGATAATGGAGACATTTTGAGAAACACTGTCCTTAGAGTCGCTATCTTGGTACAGATAAGGGAACATTTTGAGAAACACTGTCCTAGAGTCGCTATCTTGGTACAGATAAGGGGACATTTGAACTAAACATACAAGTATGAAACTGGCGAAACCTAAGTCAGGTATCTAAATTATTAATAATAATAGGCTACAATAACTTAATAACAATATATTTTCAAACCTTCATTAACAATGTACAAAAGATACATTTATCGTTTACACTCATACTCGACATAAACATATTTCGTTTAAAAGCCCACTTTAAAAATATTTTGGGGAGCGTAACTAAAGCACGTTTTCTATTAACAATCTGGCCACCATCAAACCTGTTCCTATTCCAAAGGAAAAACATTTACCCTATAAGATATTATTCTTTAATTTAAAAAATGATACATGGACAAGGAAATTGAGCCCGGGACCTTTGGCTTAGTACGCCAATGCTCTAACCACTGAGCTATCCAGGAATCATCCCGTGCTCAGGATCATTCTCCACTCATATTTTAAGGCAGAGTCTGTGATGGACGTGCGAAAATCATCGGCTACATGTTAGTGATCAATTAAGATTCACGAGCTATCAGATAACGCAGCCACCATTGACTCAGTAGTTGGCTTTATGCTGTCAATTGTACAATTATAACTACGAATGCGTATATCATGATGGATGAAAGAGCTTAGCTATAATATTTGTTAATTACGATTAAAGCTGCATTTAAATATCATATTATTTAATTTGAAAATGACGCCTGGACAGCTCAATGGTTATAGCATTGGCGTACTAAGTCAGAGTTCCTGGATTCAATTCCTGTGTCCAGGTATAATTTTTAAATTCAAAGAAGATGATATTTAGATGCAGATATAACCGTAACCAACAAATACAATAGCTTGGTTATTTAATCCACCTCTATCATATACTGGCCATCTGTTAATCTATTTGACGTAAGACTTTCTATAGCTTTAAAACAAATACACTTATTTCGACGAAAATTTTGTATAGACATTATACGTACCGTCATAAAAGGACATTTGAATTGCATATATTTTTACTATATTGTTCATCGAAGTCCCCATTCTGAATCTAGCAGCAATCTTACTATTTCCAAAACTCACTACAATGAGCTCTTTATGACTGATACCAAAATAATAAATGTTAAAATACTAATTCAATTGGTGAGCACTTTTTTGCTTTAAGGATCATGTTTTAAGCTTTAAGGATCATGTTTTAAGCTTTAAGGATCATGTTTTTAGTTTTTAGGATTATTGTGGTGCCAGTATCTGCTATGTTTGAGTTTCTATTTTTTATACATTTTGAAATTAATTATTTTAGTTTTATTAATGAAAAAGAACAAATAAAACTTATTTAGAAAATCATGAATATGTGACGTTATTGTTCAAGTGTACAGTTCTAATTAAACCCAGCTAATCACCAAATCCGGAAAAGGTTGAATTTTCTAAATTGATGACCTACAAACCAAAACTACACTTATAGAAATGGCCATGCTTATAATAGAGACGTAAAACTATTATAAAAAACATTTATACTCGTTTACATTTTTTAAAAAGAGGATTAAAGGAAGGCCAAATATTTTCAAAACTCACGATCGCAACATATTTAGATTATACTAAGTTTCGCACATTATTTCCTTAGGTTGAGATAATCATATTAAACATATTTTTAAAGCTTTATTTTCCACCTTATCTTAACACTCGTCAGAGTTAAACGTATTTTAATTACGTTAATGTGACAGGGATGAGGTAAATAAAATTTAAAGAAATTGACTCACAGTACACCCAACCGGGTTTTGAGCCCCTACCTCTCCATTAACAAACCAGGATGCATAAACTTAACACTTAGTCCACTTGTCCACCAATGTGAGTCCCTTAAGGAAATGAGCCACAGGGATATTTGAAGAACATAAACAAAATGCTTAAAACGCACAAATAAACACACATTTTTCCACTAGTTCCCGCAGTAAAAGACGAAACCTTTGGTTAATATATTAAAAATTCAAACTTGATTACGTGGTCTGAATCAATTACTATTTTGTTTAAGAGAATTAAATAAAATTTAATTAAGATGGAAAACTACACTGCATTAAATTAAGTTTAGATTATTGAATTAAAAGGTCGCCTCGATAAGTCTTATATTGGATCTCATTATTAAAAAATGATATATCAAGTCCCTAATATGTTATAAATTTAGAATGTTGTGTCCCAGTTTCTGACTTTTTTTTTTAGCAAGGAATAGAATTACTTACTTACATAATGGTTGGATTTATTCAGTTTTACAATATTTTTACTTAACTATATTTTATATTATTTATCTTTTTATTTTTGTATAAATAAAAGTTATTCGTTTTACTAACATAGTATATTCGTAACGTTGTTGATTTTATTATGTAGGATATGTAACCACACATCCATGACCAGTTTCCATTAATTTAGCAATACTATCACTTTATGAACCAATAACATGCATCAGGCAATACATCATTTATAAACACTTATATTTTACCATATCAAATATGCCTCCCTTTTAAATTAATTTAAATGTTACTACATTCCATTTTCACTTTGATATAAAACTTGTATCTTCGTGTATAGTCTATTAAATATGTGTAGTATATCGCGGGCTGCCATGAAATAGGTAAATGTTGCAATTACATGTGTATAAAATTTTATTATTATTATTATTATTATTATATTATTATTATTATTTTTATTATTCAAGTCCTAAAATGACATAAAATAAAAATGTAAAGCTTAGAATTCATTCACTAAAATATCAACCACTATTATAAAAAAATAGTCTAATACAAATTAATAAATAAGCTAAAGTCAAAAATTTATGGATAGCCACAGACATGTTGATACATTATAATTTTAATAAAAAGAAAAGGCAATAACATATCCAAATCCAAAGTTATTATTTTCTGTTATGAATGATTGGAAAACACAAACACACAATGAAATTATTCTATCACATACTATTTGATAAACTGTTGTTTTCTGACTAAGATGTAAGTACAGAGGGAAGGAAGGGGTGTTCAACAATTTAAAATTTAATAAATAATTTTATTATGATTAATTCTGTCTAAATAACATTAAAATATTTGCTTTAACATAAAATCTACATTGTTCTTCCCTTGACACATAATTTAATTTTTTAAATCCTAGTAGGAAGTTTAAAAAATTATTATATTAATTTTTTTAGCACCACGTCTTACTACCCATTCGGGTTCGGGCTATACGTTTTATTATATTAATTCAAATTATTAATATTTTTTGCTAGGAATCTATCTACTTAAAACTGAGTATAGCTAATCAATCAAGCTGAGGTTAGAACATTCCAAGAGGATGCTGTAATTATCCCAGAGAAACCCCATTGTTTACCCAGGCAGGAGTTGAAGCTGTATAGTTATAGTAGGACACTAGTAGTAAGCCGGTATTGATCTAGACTAACCCAGGTGCTCTATTGCATCACAATACTACAATCTGGTAATACACTTTTAGTGTCTGAAACCTCTAAAACCTCCATTTTAAGATCATACACAGTGAATTTAATTGATTAAAAAGTGGCCCGGATTTTAAATCAAAGTAAATAATATTGTTCTATCATGTAATTTCTGAAACACCCGGTGCTGCCCAGGAAAAATATTTTTAGTTTACTAAACATACGGGGCATGCGACTTTAAAGTTAATGCCTTTAAGCCCTACGTTGCACGGGGCCTTTTTGCTTCCAACCCGGATTTTTAGTTAATTTAAAAAAATCTAATCAAAATTTTTAAATTCCAGTTTTGAGGTACACACGTTCGTGCACAGGAACTACTGATTTTTAAAATTTCACACTTCCGCGTGCAGTAGATATTACTCAATGCTAATGAGAGACTCTTTATTTTATTATAGATGATGTGCCTACAGTAGAAAGAGTAAATATAGCCCGAACCTCTGACTAGATATTGGCTAAGTAGCCAGTGGAATCAAACTATCGACTATATATTAAACGGCCTATGCCAGGATTAAAAGTATCGTATTCAGGCATTGTATGTAAACAATAGTATCTCTAACAATATTTTATTTTATAAAAAGCGTTATTTATAAGTCATCGTGTTTGTAAAGTGAACTATTATAGGGCATAGTATTGAGTTGCGTGGAAATATAGAATGGGACATTATTACAACTAATATATTGGATCCAAAACGTCCCATTCTTTTTCACACTCCATCCCAGACCCAATTAGAACGCTCGAAAGTGGTAATCTACGCTCCGAAATGATAAGTAGTCCCTTCCAAGACTTGACTCTTACTTAGGACAAAACTACATGATATTTATAGCCTTTTAACTTCTACTAAGTAATCAGGAATAATTTAACTTTAACATAATATTAAAACCAAATTAAATACACCTACACTGAAGTCTCTTTTTTTGGACATTACTTTTTTTTAAATCCAAACATACAAGGCAGGTCTATATTCGGATTAGCACTTATATTACTGCTTGGAAAACTAGAAGATTATCATGAACTGCAATAATATCCCTTACACACCAAATTCCTGTATTCCTGCATCCAATTAATATAACCAGACTGTATTTCTGGTCACATTAGAAGCGCTACTTGTTGCAGCACCCATCGGGCTCGTCAACAGTGACACAAGATGAGTTATATGGGAACTGAGACTCTGTAAGCTAGGCTTATAACTGTAGGGAACAAATGTTACAAGGGGGGGTAGCGGCCAGTCCTATTACAAAAGTGGGATTTGCGGCCGCGACAAGGTACCACATAATTAGTGTATCAGTTGAATGTTCTTGTCTTCTTGTACTTTCGCGCGACGCCAAGCTCCTGGGTTTACGCCATAGGCTCTTATAATGTCAAACTCTAGGTTTGAGGTTAGGTTGGTTAGTTTAGGTTGGTTTATATTAGGCTAGTTTAGTTTTATGTTATGTTAGGGGAAAAGAAAGCATCAAATTGAGGCAATTTTAATTTTAGGGCCTTGTCACGATTCAATTTCATGTCCCAGATTGAAATAACATTCCAAAATATAATTCGTATTGAAACGCGCCCAGTTTTACAAATTTGAATATGGTGGAGGCAAGTTCTACGTAACCTAAAGTGTCACTCTCTCAATAGATTTGATTGTTGATGCCGGGAAGATCAGCGTATGAGACCCCGTTGGTTGTTCTGAGGTCGATTTTTCCTAATCGACTTACCACGCTCTCTCCACTCTAATTACTAGCCTACTTGTATCTTCCCAATTAGTTTAAATAGCCTGAAGGGGAAGTTGGAAGTGGTGCAAGCTCTGTTCTACACCCGTTGGTAATACCTGGAATTTACACCAAAGTGTTCTATGCTCCAAGAGTCATCAATAATACATGTCTGTAGTGCTTACAAATTACTAGACTAATAACACGATCAAATGAATTAATCCACACTGACACCACGATGCGCAAACAAATGATTGAATATATCAGTGGTTCTCAATAGGCGGCCCATGGGCCAGATGCGGCCCGCGAAATATGCCAGTCTGGCCCGCGGTAAATAATTAAACTGAAATTTATATATATATGTATATATAACCCAACAACACTGTCTTACACCGCACGTCTGACAACCCTGTGCTAGGCGTGATGGTAGAAGGGAGGAGGAAGGTTATTACGGGAGGGATAAGTTCATAAAAAATATAAACAGTCGCGCCAGCGTGAGCCAGTAGACCAATCCGAGTGTAACATGTCGCTAAAGAAGAGAAAAATTGATAGTGAAAATCAGGAATTCAACAGTGACTGGAGGAACTAATATTTGTTTATTTTACAACAGAGAAAAGAGACAAGTATTTCTGTATGTCTAGTGTGCAACGAAACTATGTCTGTTTGCAAAGAATACAATATGGGGTGGTATTTTAATACTAAGCACGCGAGCTTTAATCAAATATTTCTTCCTGGATCTGACAACTTGAAAACTAAAATATCCTCTTTAAGTGCGAGCTACTCAAAATCAACTTATGTAATGCACGAAGCTGCTTATCAGCAAACAAACTGTCAAACTGTGATTCTCTGAAGGTTGTGTGGTCACAAGCAAAGCCTAAGAAACCTTTATCTGAATCAGAAATTGTTAAAGAGTGTGCACTTGCTATATTTGATGAAGTGTATGACGAAAACGTCAACTGTAAAACTATTCAGTCAATAAAACAAGTTCCCCTTTCAAATGACATTACAACTCGTCGCATCGAAGATCTTAGTGTAAATGTATTTAAAACTTTAATAAGGGATTTAAAAAATCTTGATTTCATATCGGTTGATCTTGATGAATTTACAGACATTAGTGACGTGTCTCAATTGTCAGTATTTTTTCGGTTTTATGACATTTGAGACATTTAGAGAAGAATTGTTATTTTTGTTTCCACTGTTTCAAAAGACTGCTGGCAAAGATATCTACATTTGGATTGTAGAATATTTTAGATTTTAATGGACTTGATTTACACAAAATCATTTATGTGGCTACTGATGGCGCTCCAGCCATGGTCGATAGAGATAAGGGATTCGTTTCTAGACTAAAAACTATCGTCCCTAACATTCAAAGTGATCATTGTTTGATTCACGAGACTGATTTGTGTGCTAAGTTACAGGACCAACTTTAAATCACAATGGTTAATGTAATGAAGTTGATTAATTTTGTTCGTTCCCCTTCAAGCCTTCAACATAGATTGTTCAGGAAAATCGTTGTTGACACAGGTCTTGAACACAACTACCTTATGTTGATTACGAAGTAAGGCGGCTACGCAAAGGAATGGTAGTCTAGAGATTATTGGAATTGAAAGAAGACATGGTTGTATTTTTTCAGAAAAGGTATGATGCTAAGTCACAAAACTATCTGTCCTTAATAATTGATAATGTATTCTTAATAAAGCTTGAATTTTTAAGTGATATATTTGGTCACTTGGATAAATTAAACCTTCAGCTGCAGTCAAAAGAGAAAACTGTTATCAATATAATTGAAGCAATTCAGAATTTCAAGACCAAACTATTGCTGATGAAGGACGATTTTACTCAACAGAAGTTTATTAATATTAAATTGTTAGCGGAAAAGGAGTGGAATATTTGGAAGAGGAAGAAGAACCAGGAAGAGAAAGATGAACCAGGAAGGAAAGAGTTCTTGTTTATATCTGTGTAAATAGCACCAGAACTTAACAAGGTTAATAGAAAACTTTGAGTCAAGGCTTGCAGAGCTTACACTACCCAAAGTAATGCAGGTGTTCATAAAAATATCATTTTTCTGTGACCCCTGCCCATATATGCGAGATCTCTGAAAGTGCTAAAGGACTGTTACCTAATGTGGACCAAAGTGACTTACAGTTTGAATTAATTGATGTTCAAGGTTAAGAAGAACTAAAGAGTAACTTTGCAGGCGAGTCAATATGTAATTTTTAGGTTAAATTTATGACTAGTTATCCAAATTGTAAGAAACTTGACATTCTAATTTTAACTATGTTTTGGTCTACCTACAAATGTGAATAAAGCTTCTCTGACATGAATAATACAAAAAATTGATACAGGAACAAATTAACAGATGTTAGTGTTGAAAACGCCCTAAAATTAGCAACTACATCCTATACTCCAGATTTTAAACAAATTGTTGAAGGAAATTACCCTCATTTTACTCATTAGTTACTTGGTAACTAAATTAAATCTTGTTTTATAATTTATATTTTACAAATCCTTGAATTAAATAGTGTTAATAATATTATGAAATACTTAGTTTTAATTTTAAGTACATTATGTAATTTTTTAAAATTAAGTTTTCGCACCCTTTAGCCCAGTCCATGAAACAAATATAACTGCAGCCCGCACTGAGAACTACTGGAGTATATAATTTTCAAGCAAATGCGCAACAATGAGTCTAAAGTATTTAGATTTCATTTGTATAGGGTACCCTAGGCCAGTAGAAAAAATATCTAAAACAATACAATGCATATTAAAATAAAAAATAAATTTGAGCTGCATGTTAAATTTTCACTTTAAATGAAAGTCCCCAAATAGTTTATCCTTGTGTGTTCATTTATTTGTCTATTTGTTTATTTATTGGTGTTGGATACATGAAAGTATGTAGTTTGTAATGCCAAACCAAATTGATCATCTCAATTAGATATACATGCACAATGTAAGTAATAATGTTTATTCCTACGCTTGCCTGCCTAATCGCGAATAAGATACAGTGAGGAAAATATCAACTAAAATAAATATTAACTGCGTTGGACAAATTAAGGTGCGAAGAGTACATTATTTACGTGGTCAGTTGTGTGTTAGACGCTCAATATATTAAAAATATTAAAAATAAAAATAAATGTAAAATCTATAATTCTAATAAAAGCTACTTAAACAGGCTACTAAACAATATAAAAATGAGCATGTATGTGCAGCGTAAAAAGAATATTTCTTCTAATACAGTGCAATTAGGAGGAAATGAGGCCAAACCTAGACATTTCGAATAAAAAAATGGGACCATTTGGAATCACTTCTATTTAACGTCCTCAACAACGTCCAGAAAATCCTGTTGCAAGTTTCCCGCCATTTTGGGAGGAAAGCCAGCCATGTTGGATTTAGTGCATACTTTTAGATTTTTCATTGTATTTCCAAAAATATTTGTCGTGGAGTCTTGAATTATTTTTTATTTTGTTCCTTACATTATTTAAAAAAATTGTATATTCAATTTTGTGCTACGACCAACCATTTTCTCAAAATATCAGTATTAAACTAAAAATTATGACTGTTACACAATTTTTTTAACGGAACTTAAAAGGTTTCACGCACCAAATATAGAAAAAATGTTTATACCAAATTTTTTTGAAATTTGACGAGCTTTAAAATTATATATAATAATACCTGAATATATTATGTTACAGATATGAAAAGGGATGTCTTTGAAGCTAAATTTAAAAAAACAACGTAATTTCTAAGTCTTCTACGCCAGAAATGAAATATTTCCTGTTGGTGCCTTAGTTTTTTTGTATCAATTAACACCGTTCCTTGATATATATCAGTAATTGCTGAGCTTACAATGAACACGTTGTATATCGTTAATTTGTTCAGTAAATATTGTATAAAATACTTTTGATCTTAAGTGTAGTGTGCGTGTTATATAAGAAACAAAATCAGTGCTTATTTTTTTATTCATTTCATGTTGTGGACACTCTTGTATAGTGTATGTGTCATCTAAAATTAATTTATGAAGCAATGTCCTCTTCGTCTCTGCACACATGCAGGTGGTGAAATGGTTTGGTTAAGTAAGAAAGGGCTTGAACCGACACTAGCAAATTGAGAAACCCTGAGAAATAGGCATGGAGTGCTGTGACCACCTTGAAATTTGTACATAAAATTTGTCAATTTGCCAGTAATAGAGAAGAGTGTGAATGGTCCAATGAGGTGCATACAGGGATAGCCGGAGTAATCGACCTTGTTGCTGAAGAGGGCCGCTACCACTGGCAGTGCTACCAACGATTTCAAGTACCTGGGTCTTCAAAACCAGGAACAAATCCATCAAGTGGAAGGCACCCAGATGGAATAAAGCTCTTGCTTTTCAGAATTTATGTGACATTTTTGAGAGCAATAATGAGTGCCAATTTACAATTAACGAGGTTGTTGTAAAGCTTTCAACCAAAGATATGTCTGCACCCTCTTACAGTTCAACTCAACTTAAAAGATAATTGAAGGAATAGTTTGATGAAGGTGTAACTATAACAGAATTTCCTGGTAAACATACTATTGTGTGTTTAACATGAGTCAGAGACAAAATACTGACAGAGAAATGGTACGCAAAAAAAAAGCAGAACATTATAGATGAAAAAAAGAAGATTGTCAAAACAGCTGCCCATATTATAAGACAAGAAATCTTTTCAAAACGATATGAAACTGGCATATTTCCAAGGCCTGAGCAAATACAAACAGGACGCCCTGATTTAGTTGATGACTTATGTCATCTATTTTTTTAAACTTTAACGAAGCCCAAGAAAGTTAAAGGAAACTAGAAGGAAAAGAGAAATTATAGAAAAGTGCTGGCTATTCAGCATTCCATTATTACTGCCCTCAGACCAAAGTATTTTATACCCCCTCTACAGGTAGGTCTCAGTGTTTACCTTCATAGGTGGTATGGATCTAAAATGTTGATAGATATAGATAGGCCTAATATCAAACTTAGTTCATTGTTCAACATACAAAGAAGCAGTCAGATATGAATCAGCAGTTACGCAGCATGCTAGGCCAACAATTGATAAAAAATGCTTACATACCATTTGTTTATGACAATGCAGACCATAACATAAACACTATTGATGGGCGCTACACATTTCATGCAATGGGTGCCATTAAGTGTGTAACACCAGCAAAAGCTGTTCATACAAATAAGTCAATTCCAAGGAAGGACGTCATAAAAGCAGGAGATTTGGCTGTTTGGATTTACAAAAGTAACATTTTATAAACAACCATCACAAGCAGATACACTCTTCTGATGTTTAAAGATGTTAGTGACATTTTCATAAAACCGGACAGTGCGGATGTAGCCTTTCGACTAGATGTGTTATGGATGTTGGGAACATGCCTTAACACTATCCCACGTTCAAAATGGAATGGTTTCATGGAATGAGCAATGACAGTTAAGTCGTACGAAGTATCATTAGTACTGCCTCTTCCATTTGTCAACCAAGATCCTAGCAATCTTTCAACCATTTACACCTCACTTCTTCAGGCATCAGAATAATCCATCAAAAGTGGCCAATCACATGTAATGGTCATGTTCAATCAGCCATTGTTTGCTAAAGCCGCTATTATAGTTCTTGCTGCTGGATCAGAGAGCCCACTCTCTCGTGTGATTGTTCGTCTTGGAGGGTTCCACCTGCTATTATCTTTCATGGGGGCTATTGGCGAAATCATGCAAGGAAGTAGTATAGAAAGTCTATGGGAAACTGTGTGTGAAGATGTGCCGTGCTAATGTGACATTAGCTCGCACAATGTCACTGTGACATTCTTTTGTTGTCACACACATTCCTTTTCTTGTTTCTTTTTACTCCTGATTCTCTTCACTTATCTTTTCATGCCTCTCGTTTACGCATGCGCGACTCCTTCCCCTTCTGTGCAGGCGCTCTGAAACCCCTCTCTTCTCGTCTCTTGTACTTTCTCCCCTCCATTCACATGGCTGCGCATGCGCCCTCTGTCTTTTTATCCAACGCTCCTTTCTGCTGACCTTTTTTCTGGCCTTGTAATGTACTCTCGTTTTGGAGGTCCCAAGGGACGGATCAGCGGAAAATCTAGTTGGACACTACGCCTGGGAACTAGGGGGAACTTGTGATAGAGTCTCTCTATGTATATCACTATGTCTAGTGAAGGATCACAAGACTAATGCCGTCTCGCTAGTTCTAGTGGACAACCTACACGTTCACTATGGCTCTTCAAGGACTGGGAGCTCGGCAGTTTTCCAGCTAGCCCCCGCCACATTCAAGCTATCTACATATTTTCAACCTCTGCCCGAGTCGGGCGAATACTCCGGTATTTCTCGCTAGCTCGGCGACTTCTTCGCGTCTGGTATTTGGGTACCGGCTCGTTTCCTGTGGGTGCTGGTTCCTGCCCAGCGCTAGGCCAGCTCATCCCACCTGGCTCACCAGGTCTCGCTGTGCGCGGGCCCATTTCACCGTCTCGGGAAATCTGAGGCTGGTTCTTAGTAACTGGCGGGTCATCTGAAGCGCCGTTACCAGGGACGCTCCAGGCCTGATTCATCGCTAATGGCTCACCTTGTGGCTCACCGCTCGTGGGCGCTCCAGGCTGGGTCCGTGTGAAGTCCAGCCAACACCAGAACCTGAGGACTTAGCCGCGTTCTCGGCCCCCCTATACACTTTGATGCCACTTCGGGGGTATTATTTACCTCGTCTATGTAAGGTATGGTCCGAGACTAGTCCCTAGGGGGATCTTCCTTGAAAGGTTCCACGTGGTCGTTGAGGCACGTGTCGCGTACAGTGAGTACCACGTGTGGACACGCTCTCTTGTAGCCGTTCGTTTAACGTTTGTTTATTACATGTGCCTAGACTCATATGGTGTCTGAAGTGTCGTATTGCGCCTGTGGGTTATACAACCGAGCGCTGCCTCCACTCCCCTCACTAGATCTGCTGGCCCGCTCGGGGTCATTACATACATAACTTATGAATGGTTGTTTTGGCCACGAAACAGGGTGTTCCTCAGCGGGACAATTGTTGTCCATATGCTATTGTCTCTAACTTAGTCTCCTAGTATTATTGTATGTATGGTAATTTTGAAACTAAATTGTATTGGCTACCTGTTAGACTATATCTGCACCACAGTATTCGTTATGTTTAGGGACTATTTTACTGGAACCCGGATATGAGCTAGATAAGTGTTGTACCGAGTTATGTGGTCGCTTGGGGTTTTGCTTAGAGCACCCCGGCTATTGTGAATACTGTCCCCTTTCGGGGAAAGGTGGCAGATAGTGGTAAGTTTACAGTGGGTCTTAACTCCCAAGTGGAAATCAACTGTCGGCTACATACGCTGAAGGGTATTTCATATGTTATAGCTTCATCAAGCCGTTTGTATCCTCTATTAGCGGCAGCCGTCCCTTGGGGCGACTGTTGTGGGCGTAACGACCCTGGGCGGCATAACTGGCTTGCTCACCAGACCGTCCATGAGTCCTGTGACTTGGGATTAACTGAACACTCGCCAGCCTATTCAAATGTTTTTTATGGCCAGTGAACCAAGATCTTATAATTACTAATTTTTCTTACTATATATGTCAGGTTGGTCAGTGAACCAAGATCTTATAATTACTAATTTATCTTACTATATATGTCAGGTTGGTCAGTGAACCAAGATCTTATAATTATTAATTTTTCATATTATATATGTCATGTTGGTCAGTGAACCAAGATCTTATATTAACCAATTATCTTATTGTATATGTTATGTTTATAAAGTCTAATAATAAAATCTTATGACCCTGTTCATTCTATGTTTGTTAAATTGTACCTATCCCTTTAACTCTGTAGGGGAGGGTACAAAGAAATACTCCGAAATGTTGTGCTATATCATTAATGGCACAGTTCATATACCAGAAAAAATGTGCTGTTGTAAAATATACACAGTAACTTACAGCATTACAGGAAGGCATTTATTCATGATCATTCCTGCCATTGACATATTATAATTGTGTATATTACATTAATATCACTCATACATAATATAAATTAAGATTTGCAAACAATACTAGTTGCAGTCTAATAATGAAAATTGCTAGGTGTGAACAAAACGATGAATTAAAATAACGATTTAAATCGTTTACTGCTATTCAAACTTAATGTTATGGTTAAAGCATACGACTTAACACCCCCCCGCCCCCATTTTTCATCATTATCATTTAGTGAAGAATGAACTAGGATTAAAAACATAAACAATTAGGAAAATTGAGTTTAAAAGGTTGTTGTTTCGCTTTATTAAATGATAAGAAACGAATAAAGAGGACTTCCAGCATAGCATACCATTATCTCTGACACTTTCACCACGGGAACAAGCACTTTTACCCTGATCACATCACTGTGGCACGATACATCCTGCCAGTGTTACACCTTATTTTAAAGCTCACATTATTCCCAGCAAATTTTGTTTGAAAATCCTTTTCAGATTTTGTCCGTGAAACTTTTTACGTTCCTTTAAAAAATGTTTAGCAACCATAATTTCTTATTTCATCCTGAAATTTTGAGAAAATGGTTGGTCGTAGGATAACATTGAATCTAAGATTTTTTTATTGTAAATAATATAAGAAAGAAAATAATAAATAAATTAAAAATGTATGACAAATTATTTTGGAACAACATTGAAAAAAATGAACTCACACACTAAATCTAACCTGGCTGACTTCCGTCCCAAAATGGCGGGAAACCCACAACAGGTTTATTTGGAATTATTGTAGATTTTTGAGGACGTTAAATAGAAGTGATTCCAAAAGGTCCTATCTTTTTATTCGAAATGTGTACCTCAAGTGCTAATTTCACTGGACTGTTCGTACATTCTACGAGTTCCAGTACACCATCCACTCAAATGTTTCTTCACCTGCTTATAACATCCCAATCATCGTCTGGGATGTCTTAAAACTTTCTTCCAAATTTACGGTACAACTCAAATTCACCATAATATTGTTTTTTTCTAACGTTTCTAATATTTTTGCTAGCCACGGACACTGACCGACGACGTGGTGAATCGTATCCACAAACTTTCGAGACAACTGTCATGGGAACATGAGACGGCGTTCCGTAAGTACGGGACTACAGTTACACCACCAGCGGCGCCGTGGACATGATACGCCCGCGTGAACTACCCCTTGGTTAGGGAGGATGTATCCCCCCCCGAGCAGTTGTGGTGCACGTGTGGAGGGGAGGGGTGGGGTGACTAGTCATGGTGCTTGGCTGTTCGAAGAGACCACTGCTACCAGATGGATGAGTGGTCGAGACGACTGACACGTAGACGGAGTGATGGTTTCTTATTGGAAGCTGAACACGTATTTGAACTACCCTTTCCCCTTTTCTTCATCCACTTCCTTCGCACACGCACTGGTCCATAATCTATATAATCGGGGTTCGAGTCGAAAGCAACACCCTATTATCTACCTCATTTTACCAGTGAACACGTCTCGAATATTCCAGACATAATGGATCTCCTAACAGCCAAGAGGCTCACACATTTAAACGTTGTTTTTAAATAATAGTTTTGGCCTATGGAAGGGACACTCTACGACATCGCCTTTCTTATTATGCATTAATTAAATTTATAGAGATGTTAATTTTGACATTGAACGTCCTTTAGAGATTTTGGTCGCTGAAGGAAGCGAAGTAAATTAATTAAGCTTTGGTTTCACTGTGTTAAATGTGTAACTTTTTGTAAATAATTCACTGACGTCAACAAAATTAAGTGCGCATCTTTGTTACAACCATGAAGAGTTATCATGGGACGCAGGTTTCTCCGTTCTTTATCATTAATTTGTCAATTTGTTCACAACTATTTGACTAACAATATATAGTTAGTTTCTGTGAATGATAGATTAGACATTTAACGTAGTTTCAGGGAACTATTTCCTGTATTGTATTTGTGGCCCTGAGGTCTGTGTGGTTGTTTTATTTCAAACGTAGTGTTGACCCAGCTCAACTGTAAAGCTCACTCCTCTGTTTAATGAGTTTTTAATTACGTAGGTATGCAAGGCCTTTAAGGGTAAATATTTTGGTCTTTAGTTAAAAGGAAGCGTTTATGTTTTCATATAAGCTACATTCAACTGTACAGGTAATCTTTATAATGGACGTCACCTTATCGCTGTCTGACTGTCACTTGTTTAGTATTTTATCATAAAGTGTGGATAGCAAAATCACAGGATCGAAAGGCATTCTCTGAATGTAATTATTAAAATAAATTAAGATCATTAGTCATGTTTTTCTACATGATTGATGTTATTTAATAATTTATTTTGTAGTTAGCCATATCTGGTCCTTCTTTAAGGCCAGTGAGATTGGATAGGCTACATATGTACATAAATGGAACAGTTTGTTTTTTCAGAGAATTAAAACCCCTGAAGTGGGAGGGCCCACTATTGACGGATCCCTAATCTACCGGGCATGTCCAGTTTATCTGTCGTTTCCTGATATGGCTCCATTTAAATTCAAAATCATGTCAATTTGCCAAAAATTTAGATTGTTCATAGTCTAAAACTAAAATTGATGCCATGTATATCAGTTTAAAAATATATTTTAGGTTTAGTTGATGTAATTATTAATTNTATATATATATATATATATATATATATATATATATATATATATAAATTAGCCATGATTATTTGTTGCTTACCAGATGCTGAGTGGACACAGTAATTGTTTGTACGTGCGATGGAACTGTCCTTTTCCAAGGAGAGCTCATGATGGCATGGAAGAACTGTCTCATGGATCATTAAACCAATTGCGATATGTTTACTTATTGGTAGAGATGAAATACAATGATCTAATTCCATTTGGACATTGTAATGGTTTTTATTTTTGGTGACCATAAATTAACCCTTTTATTTTATCACTTTCTTACAGGTAGATAAAGTATTGTGATCGTCAAACAATCGAACTCAAGATTTTGATGAATTTTGACTTTTCATGACCCGCTGAAACAGAAAAATTGGTTTTTGAATTTCCGTCTGTCTGTCTGTTCGTCTGTATGTCTGTACCTCGGACTAAAGCCTAAACTATTTTACCGATCAGACTAAAAATTGCTATCTAAGGGTTTTCATAGGGTTTCCCCGGGGGATTTTGGAATTGGATATCCAACCCTAAAATTAAGGGTAGTTTACTGAAAGGTGAGGATAGATCAAAATCGATTTTCTCAAAATAGGATATAATGATTTTGATTAGATTTCATTTCCAAGCATTGATCAATATTATAAACAAAATTGCTACTCTAATTTTTTCGGCAAAATGACTGTAGGGTTCCGGTCTGATGTGTAAATTATCATTTTTTTATCACATCTCCGAAATTATTTGAGATATGAACTTATCATTGCAAATATGTAGCTGTTAGAACACTTAGTCAAGTATTACGACCGTAAAAAAAAACCCCAAGATGTTGATGGATGTTGACGTTTAATGCACCCGGAACCCTAAAAAGTGGTTTTTGCAATGCCGCCTGTCTGTGTGTCTATTTAACCCTAAAATTAAGAGTAGTTTAATAAAGGGCGAAAAGAGAAAAAGTCAATTTTCTCAAAATCGTCTCTAATAATTTTGATTAAAATTCGTGTATTGATTAAGATTATAAACAAAATGGCTATTTTCATTTTCCTAAGAAAATTATTTCTAGGGTACTTTACAGAAGCGGAAATTTCCTTAGCTCCTCAACTATCTAAGATATTAAATAACTTATCATTGTAAAACTGTAATACTATTAAAAATACAAAACTTTTATTTGAATTATATCTTTATAAAACCAATAGTTTCGGAGATATTGGCAAATATATTAATACAATTTTGTGAGTTTAGTTGTACAGAGATACTTCTTAACTTTTAACGCAAAAATTCTCTAATTCCATAGGGTAAGTAGACAAGTAGGTCTCTCAAAAAGTTTATGTTCTTTTTCCTTTAACCTCTTAGGGGAAATGTTTGTACAGCAATGATCTATCTCTATCATTTTAGACTCAATAGTCAATATTTACCTTTTTTATGGTTCTAAATTTATAAATGAGTAGTTTAACAAAAATGCGATAGCCATAAGATGTGCAGCCCTTAATAAAATGTCGAAAATTTTAACCAAAAGTCAAAATTTTAATACGAGGTATTGACCCTTGTGGACGCAATATCGATCCTTTTTTTTTTTTGGTCCAAATATACTAATGAGGACTTTAATTCTTTAAAAAGAAAATCATAAAATTTAAATCCAGGAGTCAAAAAATGTTTAACATAAGTATAATGCAATTTTTTCCCAAGTTTGCTAGTGTATATTATTTCGTTTCACATATATCACGAGTTTTGAGTAAATATCTCCATTTTTAGCAAAGGATTGAGAAAGTCCGTGCGGAGTTACGCACTATTTATTTTAAATCTAGGTTCACGGCGTTTAATCACAGATACAAAGAATAAATATACGATATAATACTTTGACACTTCTGCTTTTAATACTTTTTACCTGAACTATTTTTGCAAAACTTATTTAGACATTTTGGACCTGGGCTTAAGCTTTTATACTTGGCAGGTGAATCTAATAAAAAACGTAATATGTGGCATTTTAGAAGTGGCTATAACTGTACTTAACAACTACAATCGCTAGGCTATTTAATCTATCAAAATTAAATTAGAATAAATTCTAGATTAATTAATTGAACATATAACAGCCTTATACATCTTACTTATTAAGAAAGTTATTGTAACCTGCTTCTGTGCCATATGGTCTAACACGCTACTCTCGCATTAGACTAGACAGCTGATGACGGGAATATTTCGGTTCGAATCTATGTTGGGTGTAATGAAGCTGGATTTTCCAAAAGATTTTCCACTCACTCTTTCCACACAAATGTGGGTACACTTCCTATAAATGCAACCATCCTAATCCCTAGAGTCTTTAATGTAATTAGTACATAAAAATATAACCACAATGGGAGTAAGATGCAGTGCTAAAAAATAAAAATAAAGTGTTTGTTTTATTATGATTTCTTGGCCGAAAATGTATTGCCACCAGGTGATAACCAATCGCATGTTGAATGTTGGTAATTTATGCCAGCCCTTGAAAACTTTCATTTAAAATTTATTTAAATACTTGTGGAAATATTAATTCATCTAAGACTGTCTGAATCTAGAAAGTTCTTAGAATAATTGTTGTAGGTATTTGTGATGAAAATATAACACTCTTAAGACATTTCCTTCTATACGAATGTATTTAAAACAGCTACTCCAAAATAAAGTACAATTACATTTTATGTTTTCAATAGTAAGATTCTAAGTTCTAAACACTATGGTTTTAATGTATGTATAGAACTGATCTCTCTTTTGTCCCTGAAATACAAGTGCTAAGTTTGTGTGTATTTATAATAGAGCTTCAGTCCTTTATTTTATTTTATAAAAGCAATTTGTTCATATTTCAACTTTTAAGAGTAGTTCATGAATGTAAGAACATGTCTGTTTCATTATTAAATTAAAAGAGGAAAATTATATTAAATAATATAAATGTAGTCTTGTAACATTTCATCAGCGGTGGCATTTTTCATTTACTCAATTTTAGCGAACTAGATTTTATGGATGTATCTTTAAACTTAACATAATATATTCATATAGTTTACTTCTAATTTAGAACAGTTTGCTTAGGCTAATTTTTTTAGAAACTAGGTATCCACAATATTAACTAAATATATAGTTGTTATTGTACATATTTTTCTTAGATATTTGACGTAATAACAAAATTATTAGTTTTAAATAAACAGAGATTAACTTAGAAAGTGGCTCATACAGAAACAAGTGTTTGAATACCTTGTTAGTCCATGCTAGTCATTTCTAGACGGTACCTGAAATAACCTTCACACACGCTTACATTAGACATTGTGTAAAAGATAACGTAAGACTAAATTGTCTCTTTACTTTTGTATAAAAAGAAGAGATCTAAAAGGCATGCAATACATATTTACCCCTAAATACTTGGGCATGTTTGGACCATCTGAGTTAAGTTTTATATAATTCCAGAAATAAAAAGAAATTCGTATATACAATTACAAAAAAAAATGAGTTCAATACATTTAAAAAAATATAAAATGAGCTAACTACCCACATGGATGTGCAATGTGTATAAGTACTCCTCACATCTGAAGTTAGTCACACGCAATGTTAGTACACTTTTAAATATTATTTATTTACAGCAATCTAGTTTTATGCTTTACGATCAAAAGTAAGCACAAAATTGACTTTCGATTTGTTACAAAATAAGAAAAGTGAAAATTTTAATGCTTTAATAGTTTTTTTAATATATCTATAATATCCATTACGATCAATCGTGCAGTTTTGAGATACCCTAGGTCTGAACAAGATCAGTGTAAATTGGTCACATATTCATTTCCACAACACACTTATCTTCCCTTATATAATCAAACCCACCCTTATATTTTGATTCTTGGCTGTAACTTGAGTAACAAATTTGTCATTTTCACACATTCTTCTCTATGAAGGGTTGGCATGTGAATGGATTGTCTAAATAAAACCAATTTAATTCTAGGGCTACATCTTGTTCTCTCAAACTGCATACATCCCTGAATTTGTTAATCAGTGAAGTCTGGTTTCCTCTTATTTGACTTCGTCCAGCAGCACCAGTATCGTCGGCCACCACGTCACTGATGTGGAGGTAGATGATCCAATACATGAGGTTGAAACAAATGAAACACACGGGGAACACTATACGCGAGTACTTATCGATATCGCTAGGCGTGATCCCATACAACTTGTTGATGTCTTTGGCGGGGTGGATTAGATGGTGAGGGCCAACCTCTTGGTCTCCCTGGATGTTCACCCTGTTCTCCAGTGTACCTCCTTTCGAGTGAGCTTTCACGTCGTGCAATTTGAAGCGCACCGCCTGGAACAGAGGGCGGGCCCAACCTTACAAGATACTGTACAGAATACACACAGCACTCGCTCTATCTCGGTGGTTTATCAACGCCAAACTTTTCATCAACAACGAACAGTTCTCATCTCTTTGGAAAAACACAAGGCTATCAATTTGACAAAAGAATTCCGTTCTTAAATTAAGCTGTTATATATATATCTGAACATTGAAATACATCTTCCATTATTCTCTTTACAGACACCTTGTCCTGTTTAAAGACTGTAGAGACGAATTATAGCTGGCATAATCATAACCAATCATCGCAGATATTATTTAGACATATTAATTTTGTACGTTAAAAGAAAACTTTGTGATTTGAAATTTGATTTTTTTTTTTTAAATTACGTGTTTACGTGTCTTAAATTCACTCAAATTTGAAGACCTACAAGTGTCCTTTTCTGTTATGACAATGCTCTTCTGCTATTAGCAATATCAACATGATCGTGTAGCACATGTGATTCATTTGGAGGTTAGCACTCACATCATAGTTTGTAACGTCATTTGTATACAAATGGTAATTCATTGTCTTTAGTTTGATATGGATATGTTGATAAATAACTTATATAATTATCAAACTGTATTGGGCTTAATAATTTATTGGTGAATTTATGTTGACAACGTAATAAACAAATATTATTCACAAATGATTAAAATAAAGCATAAATAATCTATAAAATTAGTTAAATTAATCGAAAATTGTCTATCTAAAGTTAAATATATACATAAACAATTTGGATTTGTTTCTAGTTTTATTAAAATTATAATTTTTAAAAACTTTGGTCCACAGTAAAACACGCCGTCATTAGTTTTGATACTAAAGAGGTAATGCCAGTTAAATTAATTAATATTGGTAATTTAGCTAAATTAATAGATGTTTTATATTGAAGAAATTAATCGGTTTTAACCAATCTAATCAGCAAGTGAGCATAAAGCTGAGTGAACATTCATTTTAAATCAGGGGAATTAATATTTTGGTATTTTGAATAGTAATAATATTAATAATAATAATAATAATAATAATAATGAAGTATTTGTAATTTTTCCTTAAAAAGCATTTGTTATCTCAGTACCAATAAGAATTATCTTATACTTTTTTAAATAATTAATAATATTTTATTGAAATCTACAGCTCGATTAAATAAAAGTACTTTCAATTTATTTTGTTTACTTTACACTTATCATGGTAGGGGAGCAATATTTTTGACACAAAAAAACACTGTTTATTATGTGTTTAGGAAAAATAAGTCTATGAATAAGAAAAAAATTAGGAATGGCTTCATTGTATGCAGAGGGTATTGGTTTTTAAATAATTCTAGTAATTACTTATAGACACATTTGTTGGTGTAGCAACATATGAAAAGGTTCATTTGGTAAAAGAAAAATATAATAATACTGAGAATGGACCACTGATTAGTATCAGTAACAAAACACATGTTATACATGTGACTCGTTCAACAGCGGAATATTAAAGTTAGCGAGATGGGGTGAGTTACACAAATGAAACAATAAATGTTGAAACTGGATATCTTATTGGTCTTAGCAAGAGGAGGTAAGTTGAACAAAATAATCAATAAATAGTGGGATTATATACCTTATTACGTTTAGCTAATGTGGGTAGGTTGAACAAATAATCACAAAATATACCATGTAGTTCTAGCAAGCGGAAGTAAGATATACAAATGTACCATTCATTAATGCGAATAGATATATTAAGTGCTAGTAAATGTAGGTAAGTTATAGAAATGAACGGTTTAAACTGGGATTGAATAGCTTACATGTGCTATAAAGAAGGTTAAAACTATAAAATTAACCCCTCAATGGTAGAAATTTAAGAAGAGTAAGATGTAAAATTGACCATTTTTATCGGGTGTTGAATACCTCATTCTTAGAAAGAGGAAGGAAAATATATTAGTGAACCACTCGATAATTGAGTAGGATATTACAATACTGTTAGAAAATTTACAAAAGTTATAAATATTGTTCACTTAAAACAATATAAAACGATTTACTTATATTTGCAAGAGGATTTATGCTGTATGGATGGCTCGCTTAAAACTGGGGATGAATTGTTTAGTCGTGCTTAATATAAGGTACACGAATTGACACCTAAAACTTGAGATGATCAACTTGGAAGTGTTTGCCTGTGGATTATAGCTTTTTTTTTTATCCTTTCATCTCATGAGGCAGCTTGTAGATATTGACTGTGTTTGTAGTGTATCGACTGAATTTTGGGTCCTTTATAGGTGGATGTGCATTAAAAACCTTGTGGTATTCACAGTCTGTTTATTAATTGTGGTTTGGTTGTTTAGAGAACCTTACGGTAATTGGTATATATTTGAGACAATTCTTGGACCTTGATATGATTGTTTCGGATTATTTGAGTTAATTTAGTGTATGCTTTAATCCCGAACCGTGCTCAGTAATTTTAAATTAACCAGTGCCACGTTGTCTAAATTTAAGTGGGAAGACGCAGACCATGAAAGAGATGAATTATTAGAAATGTAGCATTCAAGGACGAGTAGCCTCACATCCCCCTCCTATTGTATGCTTCCTACTAACCAGTTTTAACGGACGGTTCGCACTCAACAGTCTAATAGTAGCACTCAGTATTACGCATCCAGAAGATCGGCGTCCAGTTACTACTCATATTTGAGACTTCGTGTCGAGGATATTATTCAAGTGGTCTTTGGTGTTTTGTTTGTTTGTTTAATATAAAGTTGACCTCAGTGGTCTTGGGATAAAACGCTTGCCTCAGGACCCAGTGGTTGTGGGTTCAAACCCAGCCAGGGTCTACTGATTTTTCTTGAGTGATAACAATCCGTGGCACAACTTCCTTCTGAGGGGGAGTAAAGCCATCGGTCTCATGTCTATTGTGAACCCCGGAAGGTGTATGAAAATACCTTTCCCGGCAAAATTGGTAGGCCCTTTCGCTGTCGCTCATAGACATTTTCGTGCTGATTTAATCAGTTGGTTCAGAGAGTGTGCGTTAAATACCTCAAATGAATAAATTAAAAAATATTTATTCTGAAGTCATGTTGTTGATTTTTTGGGTGAAGTTGAAGATTTTTTATTGCATTCATACTGGGTTAACACAACCATGTTTTGGGGGTTTCTTCATTGTGTTGAAGCGTTTGAATATAATAATTGTATTTCAGATAATTTTTTGTTCTGTAGGTGTTACTGAGGTTTTTACTTATTAGAAATGACAATTTCACAGCTGGAAATGAGAACTAAGCTTATTAGTTCATGTATGGATACACGTTCACTTTTTTCAGTAAACGTCTAAAGTGACGAGACAAAACTAGAATAAATTAAGGTTCATTATTCTGATTTTGGTAAACAAAAAAACGATTTAGATGAAGCACATGTAGGTATAGTAGTCATTCAGATTGAACCTCAATATAGCAGCAGTATGGCCCACGAAATGCTATTTTAAAAATTGGGTGCTAGATACAATATGTTGAAAGCAGCAAATAATTGGTTTAGTCACTATCTCAGCCTCTTATTGAACCACTACAAAATTCCTATCGAAAAAGTTGCCTAAGCTGCAGCAGCTAATGCTTGGTGGTACTTTAAAATAATGGATTGGTGTTCATGATTTGTTTTCGTCATTGATACAAAATCACGAAGTTTAACTTCAGCTGTAAGGTTTTAATGGTTGACTTAGGTTGATTTGGAGATCCAGTTAACATTATATAATGTTAGATAATAAAAGAATATATAGTCACCCCTTCTCTCTATCAAATAGGATGGACACACTACTATAAATATCTGAGGTGAATTGATACCAATCATCTAGACATAATAACGATGCCCCCCTCATAAAATTCCAACAATCATGAAGACTTAATAAGTTGGTGGACACTTTAAAATACAGTTTGGATGCTTTAGAATATTGTAAATTTCTGGTTTGTAAGTAGAGATTTATGCTGTTGAATATAACTTTAGACAAATCGGATACAGCTAAGTGCCAATGATTTGAGATGTCTCACGGTGCTAGCAAGCTACCTATCTCTGCCCAGCTGCTAAATGATCTTAAAACTAAAAGAAAGGCTTTATTATCGTGAAAATACGCTCCAGAATTTGGACAGAAATCTCAGGGTAAAGACAATTCTCCCATTTTAGAATAATTTTAATGCCAGTCATGATCAATATCAATGTTCTGTGTGTGAAGGCAACCATGAGATTCATAAATTATCTCACTATTATATCAATCGATGAAGCAACGTTAAGGTTGGAAAATAGAATATCTATGCTTCAACTATTTAAAGAGAAACACCAATCTATGGATGGTTAGTTGAATATGAAATTGTGCTAAATGCAATCAGCTTTATCAAACGCTTCTTAACATTGGCGTGAAGATTGATAGATCTACGTAGGTATCAGTTTTACTGGTTATTATTTATGGTTATGAAACATAGTCCTTTACTTCACATGACCAAATTAAATTGAGCGTGTTTGAAAACCAGGTGCTGAGGATTATATATGGTCCAAGAAAGGACCTAATGGAAATATACCATTTGGAAGACCTAGACGCAGATGGATGGATATAGTTAGAATGGACCTGAAAGCGAGAGGGTATAATGAGGTTGACGAGATAGAACGAGCTCAAGATATGGATAGGGGCCGTACATTTGCAGGTATGGCAACTAACTTTCAAGATCCTAGTGCCATAGAGCGTATGTACTAGCACTTAAAGTGACTAAATTCATCAAACTCCCTCGCATATAGACTCGTCTACTTTTCAAAATGTCAGTGTGACCACAATATTACTAGGAACTATTATTTTTGCATACAAGTTGATCAGGGTGACTACAGGACTATTTTAGTTTTGATAAATTATGCATCACATTCATTATTTTACCTCCGAAGATTGTGCTAAAAGGATATTAATCCCTATCCCGTCAGAAATGGTAGATTCCCATTAGAGATATTGCACAAGAAATCATTCACTCCAGCAAGGGTGTTGTCTCGTGCAAGTTAAAGACATGTGATTCCGATGTCCTTCTTTTGGTCATTGAGGCTGTTATCCTTGTGAGAGTTATAGATGGAATACCACTGGCCCCTCTTCCCTGGTAAGTTGCCTAAGGGTACACACGCCTTTAATTATCAGGTCCTACATTTTACATAACAGGGCTTAAATATGTTATATTAGGCTCTGGTGGTTTTTCTGAGATGCTTGATGGTGGGATATCCATAAACACCCTATTTACTTGATGATCATTTATCATGTTTTACACCATCAGAAGTTAAGGAACCCATTATGTCGCTAGTCTGACACCCTTATTTAAGTCAGATACTTTTCAAAGTGGAAACTCACCTATCGTGTCATATTTCAGCATTGGAGAACAAACAATTCATGCGAGACTCCTCAAGTCCATCATGAATGTGTCCTTTGAGTGTAGTCGCGCACATTACTTGCGCAGTGAGAAATTTAGGGACCAATGATCCCATGCCCACCATCGATCCCTGTCATCACCGGATAACCGGGAAATATCCCCCACCTCTGTCAGAATTTCATCATCAGCAGGAGTTGGCTCCTCCTTCCGTGTGTGCTGGACTCAAACGTCAGGAAGTCAAGACACAACCTAGGAATAGCCCTGAAGAAGACTTTTATCTAGATTTTCCTACTGGGAGTCAAAACTCAACCCTCCTCATCCTAGAGAGGGCTTTCAACTTGAGTTGTCCAATGGAAAACTTGTGGAGTTGGTCTGACAAGATTCCTGGAGGATACAATCTACCAGCAGCTTTGTGTCTGACAAACATGGGGCCTTGTCCCCATTTTCTCCCATTCATATGACCTTGGAAGCCTCCAAGAGGAGTCACTCTGCCAGGATTACCGGAGGAGAAACATCTCCCAGACAGAAAGGGAAGCTTACTGTCCCTACAGGTAAGGGCAATCACCATGAGAGCGAGCACATCTCAAACCCAATAAGCTTCCAACCCTAACCCAAAACTACCTCCACCAGCATAAATGTTAAACAATGGTATAATCATTTTTAACTAATACATATGTCTCTCGACACCATTTTTGATGGTTTTGAGAAATAAAATACCTGCCAGAGGTCAAGTACTCAGATCCTGACTCAAATTTATGTGAGGATATTTTTAATAACTTAAATGCGCCGTGACAAGGGTCAGTTCACAGTGAGATAACCTTCAGAAAGCCTCAACCAGTCTTAATAGAGTCACGTTAATAAGCTGCGGAGAGTTTGAATATCTTGAGTGATCACCAACCCCAATCAAATAAGAAAATAGCAGGTTCGCAAAAGAATATTTAGAGCTTAATCACTTTTAGGTAATGAGATAACTTGTGATCCAAGGTTCATCATATTATGTGCCAAATCCTTGATTACAAATGGAAAGTATTTCTACCACTAAAGTGAGAGGGATATTGGCGTCTTCGTCACAACGATGTTTGGTTATTTACTTGGTGACACTTTGTGTAAGTATATCATGATTAAAAGGAAAACTAAACACATTTTCGTACATATTATCTTGAAATAAAGACATACATTCATAAAATTAATTGGCAAGTGCTTGCAACTTCCATCTGCACGGAAAGGTGGCACCATTATCAAGATAGTTTACACTATGAGCTTATCTTATGAGCATCATCATAATGGAATCATGAAAAGCAAGCTGGTTACCAGTCTAGGTAAATAAAGGATACATACGTAAGACTAAAAATACCAGTAAATCTCCAAATCAACCTTTTAATGGTATCAAACAAACCAAAGAGGTGTTACCATCTCATATTTACCCATCCAGTCACTGCATCAATTAGAAATTCATAACGATCATTGCAACTCTCATCTAGTACAAGTCATAGGTAAATAAATCTTTGTAAATTATATTATACCCAGTGCTTATTCACTGAACACATCACTCAATTAACAAGCTGAACTCATATAGTTATAAAAATTAGGACATTTCCAACTGATAAGCCCTCTCATTCTGAACGGAACTATATCTGATAAACAGGATGCCTTCCTAAACTTTTATGAAGATACAGGTAAGTTAATTAAGATAAATGGGTAGAAGTGGGATGTGACTTCATATACGTTTTCATAGTACGTGCATGTTTAAAATGTTACGTCAATCATAGATAGATATTTTAACTTTGGTGATAGTTTCAATAGTGTCTTGAGCCAAATAATTTATTCGATTTATTAAATTGGATTAGTCGTTGCCACATTATCTAGGTAGAGTATGCCACTATTTATGTTCAGAGTTTACTGTTCTTACACACATTCAACTTATCCATACCATTTTAGCTGAAAATTTGACATTGACTGCCAAAGCCATAGTTTTTATGACACTTCCAACAAAGGATATGACAGTTTGATCCATGTGTATCAGGAAGATTTAAAGTGCACAATATCATGGACCAACAACGTTACGTTATTACAAAGACCATTTCACTCCCGCGTCTTGAGCTGTGTGGAGATCAACTCTTTACAACCATAAACTATTTTATTCAAACGACCTTAGTGAAAACATTAACATCGACAACTCTTTGCGTGGCTGGACTCCTCTGTAGTATATCCTAGCGACTCAAAACATCCTCTCATACGTTGAAAAGAATTTGTGGCTAACAGAGGGAATCGGCTACAAGGTGAGCTATTAACAAGCCATTTTATGATTGTATCCACTCATTCAAATTCACCTGACTGTGCTTCAAAAGGACTGCAGCCCAAGGAACTAGTGGAATCTCAACTTTAATATAATAGCAAAAACCTAGGTGACTGAGATTTTATATCAATAGATGGCTTCATTTATCGGAGATGGTTCACCAATTAGAACCCTTTGTATTTAGGATTACAAGTATTGTCACTTAACATTTTCCAACCAAATTGGTTTGGTTACCTTAAACGATTGTTGTCATGGTCGACGTTGAAAATATTCTAGAAATTTTTATTTCATTTTATTCGTAGCTTAAAGCTCAAGAGCTAAGACCACTATCACGTCTCATTGACGTCAACAGAGCTGAGGGCTGCATAAACATGGTGTGTACAACAAGTAAAACATTAATATTTGGATAAGATATAAGAAGTTTAACGTATTGTGAGAAATGTTGTTATTATGTGAGAAGAGTAAACCAATTTACTGACAGGAATGGTCTCCTCAGAGTGGGCGGGTGGATTAAGCGTTTATCACTGAATTACGATGTGAAATATCCTAGTCTTCTTCCTAAAGTAAATTATTTCACTGGTATATGTAGTTACTATTAAAGCCCCTCTTATTTAAAAGTAATTAATCAACCCATAATTAACCTTTTTTGCCAGTAGTGTGATTAAGAATGGTATATTCAGATACATTAGAGGCTTTATATTCAAGGCAAGCATTTTTTAACCATTGTTGACATCTGCTGGATGTGCTAGCAAAGCAGGTAGGACCAATTTCTCATTTCGGAGTTGATAATGGGGGACCATTCCTATTCAAGATTTCTCCGACAAGATATGCAAAAATGCACAAGGCTTAATTGTGTCTATTTTTGTGCTTAGAAACAAAGGCACTACATTTTGAAGAATAATATAATCTAGGAACGAGGCTCTTTCTTAGCCCATCCCTACAATTTTTATCATGGTGTGGTATATTCAGAAATTTACAATTACTACAGCATAAAATTATTCAGGCCCATTGTCATTTTATTGAATTACAAAATACTTTTATCTCTTACAAAGACAATTGGACATCCGATGATCTTTAAGTAAAAGCAATCATGGAACATTTCAATCTTCCAGATGATCCTTCTTGGTGTTATATGGTAATTTGGCATCAAATCTGCGAACACCCAGAATCTTACGTTTCAATAACGCACTAAATTATATACAGAAATGTAGGCAGTATTAAATTTTAGAACATTTTCATTCTTTTGGCAGATCCAAATTATATCAATGCACCGATTAAAGGTTATAGCTTAAACACCTTAAGACACTGTAAGAGGTTCTTAAAAACAGTTAAATAACTGGCTGCTAATACAGCAAGATTACAGCACATCATCACGCTTCAACTAGAAGAGGAATATCTCAACCCTAGAAGACTAAACTTTCATTTGATTGAAGAGTGAAAATCGTCCCCTAATTGAAGTGGATCCTCGAAATAATTGAAAACACGCATTTTGGAAACGATGACATTACTATGGTGGTTCAGGTTTGTACCCTAACTGGTGAGGTTAAAACGTCTAGTTGCGACGTATGTCATCTTCCAACCAATAGTTGTATGTATTATATTCTAAATATAATTCTGATTTGTGTGATTCCCTTTATTTCCAAAACTGAAGGACGCATTGCTTTTTTGGTGGGTGGTATAGTTGATAATTTATTTTTATTTGTATTTCTCTTGTGATTTATAAAGCAGCTTGTATCTAGTGACTACACATTTTGTGCATTTACTGGTATTTTCCCGAGCGATTCTTGGTGTACGTACATTGAACATTTGGTGATATTCCCGGACCATCTCTTTGTGAGTCGTGTTTTTGGTTCTAGATTAAGTAACATGAGTGGTGCTGTTGCTAGAAACTTACCACAAACGATACAGTTTCTCAATCTTTGAGGAGTTATAGGGCCTTTAACATAGTTTTCAAATTCTTTAGTTGAATTGATTTTGCTATGTATTCGAAGTTTGAGCCGTGTTCTTAATATTACTTATAGCGATGCCATCTAAGCTTACACTGGTAAAAAATAGACCCAGATGCAGCTGTGCATAAAGTATGAAGGATTTTTAGTGGGGTTGGTGATAAGTTGCATAATATTATCTTTTCCTTGCATGATTTATACTAAAGTTCACTTTTAAATAGACAGAGTGTGATTGTGGCTTTCACGATTACAATAATACCAATTTGGAGTTTGTGCACAAAACATATTGACTTATTGTCAGCACACATAAGTTAAAAATTAAATTAATTAAAACTGAGGATGTAAGCAGTGTTAGAAATAAAAGGTAGGATAAACAAATTAACGACTATAACTTGAGGTTGTATATATTTGTAGTGCTAGTAAGCTGATGTAGGTTAAATAAATATATGACCTACAATTTAGAAAATGTAACTAACAAATAATAGGTAGATTTTAACAGAGCCATTGATTTTATAAGCTACATTTTGGTAGTTGAATTAAATAATAATGGAGTAGCCGAGAATATCTTAATCAATAATATGTGTGCAAATAACTAATGTCTTTACATTTGCAGTTAAAATTTCAAAAATTACTTTGACATATCTAGCGTACTAAATAAATATTTATTAGATCTGTCGAAATGATTTTTTACCTATCCAACCCAACAGTAGAACTGATATAATATTGGCTGTTCTTGAAAACTTATGTAATGTGAGCTTGTTTCCCCCTCCCACCCACATACCCTTAATTCAGCTTGGACTAATTTATATTACATGTTGATTTAGTTTTTCGTTCAAATACTAAGACAATTAATAACATTTCAGTTTATTAGGGTTATTTATATTGATGTTTAATATTATACTTCTCAAAATAAAATAAACAAAACTATCAGCGCGTGTAAAATATACACTATTGCTTTTAAATGTGACACGATTTTATTCGGGACTAATAAATATCGTTCGGAGTACTCGTATGATTCATTTCAAACATTAACATCCAACAAAATCACAGCTACGTACCCAGTTAAAAACCAATATATACTTTAAATACACCATTATATATAATCATACTGTATCAAACACTTGAGGTTACTAAGCTAAACCTAAATACTTATAAATATATCGGCTATGTTGTAAGAAGCGCTTCTGCAAGAAACTCTTACGGCACTACTTTTACTACTGCGGCCGTGCGCTCGCATGAAAATAGAGTACCATACCTTGTGTGTTCAAGAAATAAAAATACAAATTCACAATGCAACATCTAAAGCGATTAAACATTGATAACTATTGGAAAAGTTTTCTAGTTAAATCTCTACGGATTCATGCACTAAGAGTAAACATTACATTTGTTAAATTAATATCTGTAAATTATTGTAAACAGTTCTTCTTTTAAGAAATAAAGAAATGTTCCTTTCAGATTTCACCAACTGAGTTATTTTATTTCAGGGTCGATACAAGTCCTCAACAAAAATGATACGTAATATTTTATAAATTCAATACATTGTTAATCTGGGTTTGTTCATTAATTTTGCTTCTAGAATTCAAAGAAGGAAAATCACGAGACTTCCATTTAAGTTTAAGGCTAAGATATTTCCTTCTAGAATAAATAATACGGAACTCCACACGGACTTTCTCACTCTATTGTTTAAAAATGAGGATATTTACTCAAAGATCATAATATATTTGAAACAAAATAATATACACTGGCAAACCCAAGAATAAATTGCACTATACTTACATAAAATATTTTTTAGTCCCGGTTTTAAATTTTATAATTTTATTTTTAAAGGAATTAATGTCTTCATTTTTATGTTTGGACCAAATAGTTGTGGAAATACGGAAATTTCCGTTTCTGTAAATTACCCTAAAATTCATTTTAATAGGAAAATGAAAATGGTAATTTTATTAATAGTCTTAATCAACGCCTGGATACGAATTTTAATTAAAATCGTTTGAGCCGATTTTGAGAAAATAGATTTTTTCTCTTTTCGCTTTTTATTAATTTGCTCTTAATTTTAGGGTTAAACAGACACACAGACAGGCGGCATTGCAAAAACCACTTTTTAGGGCTCGGGAGGTCATGAGACGTCGACATCATCAAGATTTCGGGTTAGATTTTTTTTCACGGTCGCAATACTTTACCTTTAGTGTTAGAAAAGTTAAAATATGTATATATATTTGCGTATAGCTTGAAAGTTATTGGTTTTATAAAAATATGCTTCAAATAAAAGATTTGTATTATAAATAGCCCTAAATATTTGTAATGATGATTTCATATCTCAAAGAGTTATGGAGATATGATAAAAATTAATAATTTACGCATCAGGCCGGAACCCTTAAAGTCATTTTGCCGAAATGTTAAGAGTATTCATTTTGTTTAGAATATTTTTAAATTCTTAGGAATGAAATTTAATCAAAATCGTTAGAGCCGATTTTGTGAAAATAGAAATTTTCTCATTTTGACCTTCAGTAAACTACCCTTAATTTTAGGGTTAGATATCCAATTCCAAAATTATCTCGGGGAAACCCTATGAAAGCTACAGATACCCTATTTCAGCCCAATTGGTAAAATATTTTAGGTTTTAGTCCAAGGTACAGACAGGCAGAGAGAAGGGTATTCAAAAAACACTTTTTTGGATTCAGGGGGTCATGAAACGTCAACTTTAATCAAAATCTCGTGTTTGATTTTTTTGACGATCACAAAACTTTCTCTACTTGTAAGGTAGCAAGAAGTTAAAAATGGCTCTATGAATGGGAAATGTATCTGTTTGATGTAATACCTCCCCCTTCCCCTACTCCAAAGTACGCTGAAGGCATATAATTATTTATTAAAAAAGTTCCAATCAGCTGTATCGGTGTGCACGCGTACAAAGGCGTCATACTCACCAAGTCTATGTGTACTGAGATAAAATTTACTAAAAGGCTTCTCGTTAGCCCTACGCGCAAATGTGGGTGCACTTCAACTAAATGATAGCTTTTCCTCTCCTAGCACATTATTGCGAATATTCCAGGCAGACAGTTAGACACGGAGCCGGATCTCTGGATGGCAGTTTATAGAGCTACTTTGAGTGAGCACATTAAAACTATCATTTAACTAAATTTGATATATATATATATAAAACTGATATATTCTTTTGTTTACAAGTTTACGTTTCATGACCCTCTGAATAGGGATGTGAAAAAAGTATCGATACTTTACTAATATAGATATTTTTCTTACGGTACTAGTACTTTTATACTCGACTATTTTTACTTTCTCACTATCTTACAGGTAGAGAAATTATTTTGATAGTAAAAAAAAATTGAACACGAGATTTTGATTAATCTCAACGTTTCATGACCCTTGAAACAAAAAAAGTATTTTTTGAATTTCCGTCGTCTGTCTGTCTGTACTTCGGAGTAGAACCTAAACTATTTTACCAATTGGGATAAAACTTGGTATTTAGGGTTTTCATAGGGTTACCCCAAGGAATTTTTGGAATTGGATAGCTAATCCTATAATTAAGGGTAGTTTACTTAAGGGTGAAAAGAGAAAAATCGATATTCCTAAAATCAGCTCATACTATTTTGATTAAATTTCATATCCAAGCAATGATCAATATTATAAACAAAATGGCTACTCTCTTTCTTTCAGAAAAATGACTTTAAGGGTTCTGGTTTGATCCTTAAATTCTTTACTTTTATCACATCTCCGAAACAATTTGAGATATAAAATTACTTATCATTTAAAATATGTAGGTATATTTATAATACAAATACTTTATTTGAAACATATTTTTATAAGACAAATAATTTTCAAATTGAAGGCAAATATATATTTTTTAACTTTTCGGACACTAGGAAGAGTCAAGTTTGGAGACCTTGAAAAAAATCTAGCCCAAGATGTTGATCGATGTCAACGTTTCGTGACCCCCCGAGCCCTAAAAAGCGGTTTTTGAAATGCCATCTGTCTGTGTGTTTTGTTTAACCCTAAAATTAAGAGCATTTTAATAGAGGGCGAAAAGAGAAAAAAATCAATTTTCTCAAAATCAGCTCTAACGATTTTGATTAAAATTCGTATCTAGGCCTTGATTAAGACTATAAACAAAATGGCTGTTTTAATTTTCCTATGAAAATGACTTTTAGGGTGCTTTACACAAGTGGAAATTTCCTTATATCTGCAACTATTTAAGATACTAAATAACTAATCATTGCAAAATTGTATTACAATTAAAAATAAAAAAATCTTTTATTTGGAATATATCTTTATAAAACCATTAGTTTCGGAGATATTGGCAAATATATTAATATAGTTTTGTGAGCTTTAGTTGTACAGAGTTACTACTTAACCCTAGAATGGTAAGGTGGGGTACTGCACATCAGCTTATATTCATTTTGTTGCCAGGCTAGAGTGGTGGGGGTATCTTTTGTTTCCGACCCATGTAAATTCAGTATGGAGATTTACCTTCACAGTGGATGACGTGCTGGACCCTGACCTCTTGCTATAAGGTAGGTGGAATTAATTTTGTAAACAAACTACCACCATGGGGTCTATTTTACCCCACCTTACTATTTAAGAAACACATTTTTCTTCGTATTTATTTTTCTTTACTTATTATATGTGGTATGAAAACACTATTTAGGTTTTCTTAATTTATCCATATAAATATTACACTCTAGCTAGTTAATATACTTTCAGAGAATATGGCGCTTGGACTGAATGTCGATGAAATCCGAGAGTTGTTGGAAAGAAATGAAGAAGATGAGTTCTTTCCCCGACATCAGTTCACTGATGAAGAACCAGAAACTGTTATGGCGAAACAAATCGATGAAGACAACGAACAACCTGCAGATCCAGAAGGAGATGTGGAAGCCGGTCCTGTGGAAGAACAAGTAGCAGAGCTAGCACTAAGGAATACAGAAGATGTTCAACTGAGACCTTTTGTCTATGGGCGGAATGGTTTCCCTTGGAGCTGTACACGTACAAGAAGACGAGGTAGGCCTCTTGCACAAAGTTTATTAATAATTGGGCCGGGACCCAAACAAGGGGCAGAAAATGTTAAGGAACCAATAGAAGCATGGAGTATCTTTTTCAGAGGAAATATTTTCAATAAAATATCTGCTCATAAAAATGAAGAAATTGAAAGGAACTCTGAAAAGTATTCTTATGACAACTACACTGTTAGACCAACTAATGTTTTAGAAATCAAAGCTTTGTTTGGTTTGTTTTATTTGGCTGGCCTTCTACGAAGTGGCAGTCTAAATGTAGAAGCGTTATGGTCACACATTTATGGTACTGGTTTATTCAGGGTGACCATGACAATGAAACGTTTTTTCTTTTTTACAGATTGCTTACGATTTGATGATAAGACAACTAGACCAAGAAGGGTAGTAGTTGATAAAATTAGGGATATTTGGGATATTTTCATTATCAATTGTAGAAAGTATTATTCACCTAATGTAAACGTAACGATAGACGAGCAAGTGGTTTCAAACAAAGTCCGTTGCCCTTTTCTCATGTACATGCCCAATAAACCGGGAAAATACGGTATCAAGGTAATCATAATGAATGATAATAAAACTTACTATATGGTGATGCAATACCTTACACAGGACAAATCAATTATCGCCCACGAAACGAGCAGGTACCAGAGTATTACGTGCGTAAGCTAAGTGAAACCATATCAGGATCAAGACGAAATATAACTTGTGATAACTGGTTTACCACTATTCCAATTGTTGGACGCATGCTGCAGGACCATAAGATTACAATGGTAGGCACACTAAACAAAAATAAGCCAGAAATTCCTCCTATGTTTCTTCAGGAGAGGGCCATCAATGCTTCTGTTTTTGGGTTTGAAAAGACCAAAACCCTTATTTCATACTCGCCCAAGAAGAAAAAGAATGTTATATTAGTATCATCCATGCACCACGATGATGGGATTGATAATGAAACAGGAAACTCAGATATAGTGATAACGTACAACAAAAATAAAGCAGGAATTGACTGTTTTGACAAATTATGTCCTACATTCACGACATCCAGAAAAAAATAAGGATGACCTATGTAGATGTTATTTGCCATGCTTGATCATTGTGGTGTAAATTGCTATATACTGTTTCTACTTGCTAATCCAGACTGGAAAGGTGATTCAAAACATAACCGACGTCACTTTTTGAAAGAGCTAAGTGCAAGCCTGACAAGAGATGATCTATTAATGAGGAGTCAATCTGGAAACATTGCTAGAGCCATCAAGATCCACATCAGCGATATACTAAATCTACCAGAGGCTGAAATCAGACCACAAGTGGATCATGAACAACCAATTACAATGAAAAGGTGTCATATTTGTCCACGAAGCAAAGACATAAAAACAAAACTTAACTGTAAATATTGTAGAAAGCCTATGTGTTTGGAACATCGGAAAATGTTGTGCCAGGATTGTGCTGAGTGAGATATTCTATATAAAAAATACTCTAAAGCAACTTTATATTTAGTATGATTCCTAACTTTCATATTGTAATTTAAATTTAAAATATTTCTTACTTAACACAGAAACTATATTTCATATTTTTACCATAGTGAAGAAATCATATACAACGTGTTTCTAAAACATTGCATCAAACTTTGGCAGGATATTCCTTGGGTGAAATTAGAATAATTCTCATAAGCAACCTAGGGTCCATTTTAAATATTAAGGGCGGTATACACCCCTAAAGACAGAGCTAAAAACGACTGTTGTGTGAAATATTATGAAAACTGCTTAGGGTATTACAACGAATTATTGTATACTACTTATTGAAACCTTGATCATTAATAAACTAAATGTGCTGTTACCGTTACCCACCCCATCATGTAAAAAAGGGGGAGTTGTAACACATTTTTTCTAAAATAAAATATGTCAGAGTAAGTATTACCAATTTTTACTTAAGATTACAAAACAGGGAATCAAAATTAACAAAAAAGGTGTCTTGGAGAAACTGTCTAGCTTTCCCCGTTTCTGAGATAAT
>CABFWB010001175.1:34302-136240 GCA_902151455.1 Timema bartmani | reverse complement strand
ATGCAGTCTGCTCGTGGAGGGAGGGGAAGATAGTGATAATAAGAGTGGGGGAAAGGAGGGGGGTGAAGCAACACAGCTTTATTGGCTCCCTACCTGTCAGGAATTAACACTTGTCTTTGAAATAAACATGCATGATTATCTCAGAAACGGGGAAAGCTAGACAGTTTCTTCAAGACACCTTTTTTGTTAATTTCGATCCCCTGTTTTGTAATCTTAAGTAAAAATTGGTAATACTTACGCTGACATATCTTATTTTAGAAAAAATGTGTTACAACCGTCCCTTTTTTACATGATGGGGGTGGGTAAAATTACAGCACATTTAGTTTATTAATGATCAAGGTTTCAATAAGTAGTATACAAAGATTCGTTGTAATACCCTAAGCGGTTTTCATAATATTTCACACAACAGTCGTTTTTAGCTCTGTCTTTAGGGGTGTATACCGCCCTTAATATTGAAGATGGACCCTAGGTTGCTTATGAGAATTATTCTATTTTCACCCAAGGAGTATCCTGCCAAAGTTTGATGCAATGTTTTAGAAACACGTTGTATAGCTATAATAGGCCTACATAATGCATATTAAACGAAATAAAAAATTGTTTGTATTATTTTAATGACCTTTTTCTAACTGGGATATGGCAACCATTTAAGGCCAAACTATTCACCTTACCATTGTTGGGTTAAGGCCCTTGGCCCTGTCAAGTGCAAGTTTAAAACCTATTTTGTGGGATGGTGGGTGGGAGGGTGAAAGGCGTGGCATGGCTTCACAACCTATCAAAGCATCCATAAGTGCCAACAAGAACAGATGGACCACTAAAACCGTAGATGGCGCTAGCTTCCGGAGAGGTCTTGCGGAAAAATCATACGTTTGGAAATATCAGTTTTCTCAAAAAGAGTTGAATTTTTATGTTAATATTTTCAAACCCCTTCTGTATCAATGTTTATTGGGTAGCACATTTTCTTATTTTTTGTTATGATGCCAGCAGTTTTCTATTGAAAAATATCAATCTTATCGATATTTGATCACTGTTAAAATTATAGAGGAGGTGTGTATATAAAAAGTATAACTTAATAAACATGCTTCTATTCTTGAACAAACCGTTTCCGAAAAGAAAATTGCAAACCAATAAATCATTTTTAAGATTACTGTTTGTTCCTATAGCTCTGCATTTCCACGCCAAATGAAAAAGACCAATCGCCTTAAGTTTTAACGCAATAATTCTTTCATTCCATATAGTAAGTAACAAACTAAGTCTCTTATATTTTTTTCCTTTTTCCTTTATCCTTTTGGAGAAATATTTGTACACCAATGATCTATCTTTATCATTTTGGACTAAATAGTCAATAGTTACCTTTTTTATTGGTCTGAATTTATTAGTGAGGAATTTAATAGCAATGCGGTAACCACAAGAAGTGTAACCGCTAGTAAAACATCTAAAATTTTAACCGGAGGTCGAAATTTTAATACGAAATATTGACCTATGTGGACCCAATATAGATCTTTATTTTTTGGTCCAAATATACTAGTAAGGACTTTAATTCTTTAAAAAGAAAATAATAAAAATTTTAATCTGGGAGTAAAAAAAGTTTAACGTAAGTATAACACAATTTTTGATCGGATTTGCTAGTGTATATTATTTTATTTCACATTATTACGAATTTCGATTAAACATCTCCATTTTTAAACAATGGAGTGAGAAAGTTCGTGCAGAGTTTCGTACGATTTATTTTCCGATACTTTTACTGATATAAGTACTCACACTTCGGTATCGATTCAGTATCGAAAGTAACACTTTTGCTATCTTCACTCAAGCTGGGATTAAAGGTTTACTAGGGTGAACTGTGGAGGAAGAACAAATTACACTATTCCTCAATTCTCCCTCATTTTACGCATCTATAGCATTCAATATATTTTAGCTCATTATAATTCAAAGCTGTTCCTTCAGTTTTGTTTATCAATACAGCCTGATGATGGAGCGGGTGGTGACCAGTCTACTACCCCTTCCTTTATCAATTAGCATGATCATCACAAACTAACCACAAAACAAGCTTTTGTAGAGCACATGGAACTCAATCAACTCAAGGGTCTCCCAAGCAGACGAAGAAGAAAAGTTTTTGTGTTGTTTAAGCATATGAAACAAAGTAAGACGTTCATTATTCGATTGTTTGTCAATAGTAATCTATCTTGATAGAGTGTATAAACGATGAATGTAGTTAAAAAATGGCATATCCCAGAGGTAAATTATGGCAGTTTTATTTAAGAAGTTGGATATCATAAAAGCATCTTGAAAAAAGACTCGATAACGATACTTATTGTTATCGATACTTTTCTTTCGATGTAACGTCATCTGTCTGTTACTCTGACTAGAAACGAAACAATTTTACTGATCGGGCTAAAACTTATTATCTAGATTCCATATGGTTTCCAGGAGGGATTATTGGTTAGTTAAAGGTAATGTTGAGGGTCCAACTTAAGGGCGTAGAGAAAAAAAGCATTATTTTGGAAATCGGCTCTAAAGTTTTTGAAAAATGCTCGTATCCAGATATTTTAACATTACAAACAAAATGGCGCATTTAATTCTTCCATGAAAATGAATTAGAGGGTACTTAATACAAGCAAATATCTCCACTGATCATATATGCGCAAATCTTTGAAATACAAAGTAGCATAATATGGAAAATTTGTAGATAAACCATAAATAAAAAACATGTATAAGAAATATATTTTTATAAAACTAATAGTTTCCAAGATATAAGCAAAAATATTTTTAAATTAAAGTCTAGAAAATGGGTTGATTATAATTCTATTTAGTGAACAGTAATGCTAATTTTTTTCAATTTTTTTCTGTAATAATATAATATTGCCTTGGCAGAATGGGCTCATACACGTTACTTAACTCCGCCTATGGGACACCAGAAGGTGAGAATTGGGTAAAATTTAACAGACGCTTCCACATAGCGGGGGTGGGAAACAGCATCGATATTGTGTCAAATTATTATCTGCAGTTAGGTAAGTGGCGGCAAACTACTGTGAGGACCCCGTGCCGTGGGGTATATCACGTCCACCTGCACATGTTTACACGTGAAGCAGGTACATAATCAGGATGTACGTGAGGCACAGAGAAAATGATGCTCCAAATGGTTCAAGATTTAACAGACACGGGCGTGACCACACGGAACGCAATTTGGCCACGATGCTGCGGTGTGGGGGAATGTCATTTTTTCCCCCCTTAAACAACTTTGGTCAAGAGAACAAAACCAATGTTGGTTCTTGCTGGTGCAAACAATTTCTGAGGTAAACTAGGCACTCTCTCGGATATCTAGGTGGGGATTACTTCAGGGGGAATGGTCAATAAAAAACAACCAGTAAATAAACTTTCCCTTTCAGCATAAGAAAATAAGACGTAAAAATGATGTGAAGCACTGGGAAACTGGAAAAGTCTAAAATGGAATTGGGAGGGTGTGGTGTGAACATAGTGGGTTTAAATGAAGTCCGGTAGAAATCTCATGATAAAATAGTGTCTGGAAACTACACGTTTTATTAAGGCGGAAATAGTGCAGAAAGAGGAGTGGCAATAGTGATGAAAAGTGAAGTACGAATAGTTAAAAGTGTCACTAAAGTGATGTGTTATAGTGATAGATAAATGTCTGTGAAATTAAACACTCAACCAGTGGATATTTTGTTATTACAAGTTTACATGCCAACAAACAACCACGATTATGTCGAGATAAAATCTATGATTAAATTTAAGTAATCCTTCAACAGGAGGGAAGAGGGAAGGGGAACACCATAATCATGGGTGATTGGAATCGTGTGGTTGGATAAGGTTGGAAGCAGAAGATCGTAGGGCCACAAAGACTGTGGAAGAAAACGATGGAGGGCAGATGCTAAGTGAATTCTGCCTGTGGAATGACCTGGTGGTGACAAACACCTGGTTCAAGAAACGGAAAACAAGACTGTATTCGTGGAAGAGCCAAGGAGACATCAGCGGGTAGCAAATAAACTACATCCCTGTCAAACAGTGGTTCAGGAATAGAGTGAATGATGTGAAGACATTGCCAAGAGCCGATATTAATTCGGATCACTGCTTTCTTGTGAGGTACATTGAAACAAGACTAAAGATGATCAATGAGATTAGCAAGAGAAAACTGTAGGTGGTACTTAGAATAACTAAGAATGGATAGTAACATTTTGAGAAATTCAATAGAACAAAAGCTAAGCGAGGTGACAGAAGAGAGTATAATTGTGGATGGGTAGTGGCATTGTGTTAATATATTTTATGAAGGTGATGAATAAAAACTTTGGAAAATTTAATATAAATGCATGAAAGCCCTTGGCAATAACAAAAAGGATTCAGAAAATGGAAGAAAGAAGGAAATGGAAAAACGCCAACATATATATATATATATATATAAGGCTGAACACCAAGCTAAGGAGAGTAACATGCCAGGCCTCTACCGTGGTTCGGATTCCACGTTAAACTGTAGGTCCTCCATTTCATCTCACAATCACCCTACCATTGCATATTTGCGTAAGTGCGTATAACCCGAACGGGTAGTAAGACGCGGTGCTAATAATAATAATAATGAGAGTAACAGACAATGTAAAGAAAGACTAGGGCTGAATAGACAAGATATGCGATTAAATTATTAAACTGAAAAGTAAAGTATGACCTCATATACCAGATAGCAAAGAAACTTGGAGGGAATGAAAGATATGGTTTGTTAGCAATAGAAATATAAGACCCCAAAGGTCCAATTTGGACAGTTCATAAAGACGTTCTTAGAATTTGGGAAAGATATACAGGAAAACTGTTCAAGGAAAATAAATTAATGAATCTAGAGATTCAAGCAGAATGTGAGGTAGAGGAGTATGTAAAAGGACAGTATTTTATAGAGTGAGGTGAAGAGACCCATAAAGGACATACTAAGAAGGAAATCTGCTGGAGATGACGACATACCAGCTGACTTGCTGAAGGAACTAAGAAACAACGGATTTATGACTATAAAAAACTCCAAAATAAGATCTACGAGACAGGATAATAGCCTAAAGACATTCTAAAAGTGGCCATAGTGGTCCTAAAGAAAAAACACATATCAAGAAATGTAGTGACCACAGTATCATGGGCCTCATTTCTCATGTGGGGAAGGTTGTAAAAGAATACTCGACAACCAACTGAAATATAAAGTAGAAAGTATGATGGAAGAAAGTCCATTTGTATTCATAAAAGGAAAAGGAACCATAGATGCCATCTGGATGTTGAGAATAATTTCAGAGATAGTGTTGGAAGAAAGAAATCTACATTAGTTTCATCTCCTGGCAAAAGGTATTCGATAGAGTTAAAAGTAAAATATTGATGTAAACACTCAATAAGATGAGCATCAACTGGAAGGAAAGAAGGCTTATTGTAAACCTTTACCTGGGACAATGAGTGAAGGTGAGGCTGAATCGTGGAGAAACTAACAACGAAGAGATAGGAATAATAGTGAGGCAGGAATTGTTTCTCACCCAGTCTGTTCAACTTCTATGGAAAGTGGCTGGTCGGAGAAGCCCTGGAGGGACATGGACATTTCATGATAGGAGTACGCGTCAATAACATAGTAAAATACGCTAATAATATAGCATAGCTGGCCAATAATGAAGAAGTGTTGCAGGAAACGACGGACCATCTGATGGAGACAGGGAGAAGATATGGCATGGGGATCAACATTGAAATGTTAAAAGTCATGGTTATTTAAAAAAATGAAAAGACACTGAAAATCAAAATCAAGAGTTGGAAAACTTAAAGCAGTTCAAGTGCCTGGGAGGTCTGCAGACAAAGGATGTCTACTGAACCAATGAAATTAAGTCTAGGATCACCATGGCCAAGGAACCTTCAACAAGAAAAGGCTACTGCTGACCATTAAGTTGAGTTTGGAACTGAGGAAAAAACTGATGAAATTCTACATTTGTAGCAATCTCAGGAATTTGGAAAATGAAACTTGCATAGCTTTGAAATGTAATTCTGGAGAAGACTTGAGAAGATCATTTGAAACAACTGAAGAAGTCCTAGAAATGTGTTTGAGAAGAAAACCTTTTTGAATGTGATCCTTCGGTACAAAGCAAACTGGATCGGAAACATACTTAAGAGAAGCTGTCTTCTGCACGATGTTGAGAGAAAGAAGAGCGTATGAAGAAGGAGGATTCAAATATTGGATGCATTGAAGGAAAGAAGACAATTCTGAGAGATGAAGAAGGGAGCAAAGGACAGGGCGTATTGGCGGTCTAAATTCACTAACAAAAGGAATAAACTTGTCGTGAGACAGAATACATGATGATAATAGTAGTAATAATAATATCAATAATAATAATAATAATAATAATAATAATAATAATAATAATAATGGGGTATAATATTTCCTTTATGTTATTCGATGGAATGTGGTGGGGTTTTTTCCATTATGTTTCTCAACAAAGTATATTAATTTGTTTCCTATATTTTAAGAGTTTAAAGTTCAACTCTCCATTTTTTGGGAAAGGATCTAAAAAGTCCACGCAGTGCACCTCACCATTGAGAACAATGTTGAATGGGTCATTTGTTCAAAATCAAAAAACTTATACTCTTCCTAACTCAATGATAACTGAGAGAGTGTTAAGAGTGTTTAGAAGCTTTTAACACAAACTCACATCCTATACATGATCTTATCGTAATGTTAGCTGGGTAAATGATTCCAAACAAACTTAATGCATACTCTAAGTTACATGGAACAGCGTATTATAAACTGATTCTACTATGCTAACATCCTATACAATACTTGTGTGGAGAGCTTTCTTTGTACATAGCTTAGCCTATAATCGTAGTCTGGCCAATGTAAGCTGGATACTGTCTTCATCCCAGTTAGATTTTGCTTCGTGCTCAAGAAAGTGATAATAAGTTTACTGCAAATACTTCATTAATTACTTAAACAAAACCTGGGTAGAGTGATGATAAGAAGATTGATTTGGCCCACCCGTCAAGGGAAGTGGAAACTAGGAAATTGGAATCACTGCAGTTGTTTCCAATACCCTACAAAATACAGTGTTAAGAGTAATATGAGCTATCAGATACCTTTGATAGTGTTAACTGGGATATTGGCTTAGCTACTTTACTCCTCTACTCCAACCAAGGTATTTTCAACTATGAGATTGACTTCACTCTACTACTTTCATATACTCTACCCAGGGTACTTCTGTGAGACTGCCTTCACTCCACTAGTTTCATATACAATACCCAGGGTACTTCTAACTATGAGATTGACTTCACTTTACTAGTTTCATATACTCTACCCAGGGTACTTCTGTGAGACTGCCTTCACTCTACTAGTTTCATATACTCTACCCAGGGTACTTCTGTGAGACTGCCTTCACTCTACTAGTTTCATATACTCTACCCAGGGTACTTCTGTGAGACTGCCTTCACTCCACCAGTTCCATATATTCTACTCAGGGTACTTCTAACTATGAGATTGACTTCACTCTTACTAGTTTCATATACTCTACCCAGGGTACTTCTGTGAGACTGCCTTCACTCTACTAGTTTCATATACTCTACCCAGGGTACTTCTGTGAGACTGCCTTCACTCCACTAGTTCCATATATTCTACTCAGGGTACTTCTACCTGTAAGACTGCCTTCACTCCACTAGTTTCATATACTCTACCCAGGGTAATATTAATTGAGAGGTTTACTTCCCTACACTTGTTTGCTAACTATTCTACCCATGTCACTTTTAACTGTGAGAGTTATTCCATTCCACCTTTTTGCTATATAAATTCCTAGGGCACATCTAATTTTAAAGGCTGCTTCAGTCCACCTATTTGCTATAGCCAACTTTGTGTGAATGTTAACATGAAGTCGGGTTAATCAAAGTTTACCCTTTATCCTTGTTTATGAGGTATGTTTCACTTCTTACACCTGTTATTATAGCTTAGATGTTGATATTATAGGTAAAAATAGCTTAATGTTTTTCTAAGGTGCCTGTACAGAATATGGCCCTGTTCTAAATATGGCCCACTAGCTGCCATTTTATTAATAACAGTCGCATCTGCATGAGACCACCAAATACTTGTCTCGGACATCACAAATGCCATCCATTAAAGTGTTAGTCACTCAAGTGTTGACAACATCATATTGGGCGTTCTTTGATGTTTGTGACATGACATCTAATAAAATTAGATTAGAGTTCTAATAACTGTTAGTTATGTTCTGCTTCAGACGGTACCAGTGACCATAAAAAGAGGCAGTAGAGGCATATGGGAAGGGGAGCGTCTCCAAAATGCCCTGGATACCATTCTGTGAGGTGAAAGCTCTCTTAGTAAGGAAGCTACAGATTAAAAAATTCCTCGAAGAACATTAAGAAGGTACGTGGAAGAAAAGAAACAGGAGAAAAGTAGATTAGGTTGCAATACGACTCTAACTGAGGAGCAAGAACTAGAGTTGCGCACACGAATTGGAAGATTGGCAGCAATGGGTTGCTCTATATAACACAAAGTGATCCATCTTTGTGTTTACAAGTTTTGCAGAATTAATAAAACTAAACATCAATTTTTAAGTGTTAAGGCTAGAGCTGGGTGAAAGTAGATTGAGAGGTTCATGCTCAAAATCCACAAATCACCATAAGAAAAATCAAAGCCTCAATCCTGTCTGAGCACAAACAATGAACAGGTTTGTTGTTTTAGACCATTTTGCGAGGATACACGATGGAATGGTTGATCTCAATATTACAAACAAGCATTAACAAATATACAATATGATGAAAAAGGCTGCCACCTAAATTTACACAGACCACCTAAATTTATAGCTGAAATATGTGTGAAGCGAGTTAATATTTTTTCAAATGAACATGGTGAAAGTGTAACCGTGGTTGCTGCGGAAATGCAATAGGGACCAACTATTTCACGCATGATTTTATATATAGGTAAGAGGATAGAACTGGAGTTTGTAGATAATTTTCTACCTTAATCTGGGTGTCAGATGGCCCCAAAAGATTAGATAACAACATAATCATAATACAATACTTCAACACTACACATTCTCACGAATATCCCTAGACTATAAAACTAAATACATTTGCTATCTTGTTAAAAACTTTAAAAGTTGACATATTTGTATGTGTCTCTTCAGCTATATTAAATTTTGTAATTCCTATTACTATAACAATTTATTAAAATACAGGATTCCTACTTAGTTACTCTATAGCTTTAGGAACTCAAAAGTTAATTGCCGTACTTACAAACGTAAGCCACATATTATTATCGGGAGCTAGCTCTATCCAGTCCATCTCATTTCACCATATATCTTTCAGGTCCATTCTAATGTAACCCTCCCATCTTTCCAATGGTCTCTTCCCACTGGGTTTACCATTCAATACCCTGTGCAAAATACTACTACAATCTCCTATTCACGCTGCATTTCCTGCCCATCGTAACCTACGATACTTTTTATCCTTATAGTGTCTAGTGATTAGAACAGGATATGTAACTCGTCAATATGCAACATCCTCTGCTGTATTCTCATCCCTTTTTTGACCAAATATCTTCCTTAGCCCCTTGTTTTTGAAAACCCTAAATTTGTTTTCTTCATGTAAGGTAAGAGACCATGTTTCACACCCATTAAGATCCATCAGTAATGTTATTGTATTGCATAACTGTTCTGAGTTTTATATTCCTGGAGAGTAGGCGATATGACAACCCCCTACTGATCGAATAATGGTTGTGCATGTATTTCCTGATTTACAATATAATATCGTTATTGCTAATTAAAATTGTTTCTAAATATTTAAACTCCTAACCCTGTCAAATAATATGTTGCTCTCATTGATCTATAAATTATCGTCCCCAATCTATGTTCTCTATGTAGTCATATAATTATTCTTTTCAGCGTTCACTTCTAAACCTATTTCCTCACTGGCCTCTAATAACATTTCTGCATTTCTTGTGACAGCTTTACTACTGCCCAACAAAGCTAAATTATTTGCTTACCATAATAGCTGCATTCTACTGTTTAGTGACAGACCTTTGCTACTCTCGTGCATTACCCTATTAGTATATTATAAGGTTATATTAAAAATCAATGGATAAAGTGTCTATTCTTGTTTCAACCCAATATGCATTTGGAAAGTATCTGGTGATAGCCAACCCGTAAACTGCCACGCATATCAGTCGAACATAGCTCAATTAGCTTGACAGGGTTTTCCCTATCCAAAACGTAGATCAATTTAATGTCACTTTTTTTTATCTGAATTGTAAACCTTTTTAAAATCTATGTATAATGTATAAAACGTTTTGTTGGATTCCCACTTTTTTCTAATATATTTGCTGAGTAGTAAAAATTTGATCCGTTGTTGATATATTTCGTAGAGATCCACCCTGGTGATCCCTAATTATTTCCTTAGCATATGGAGTCAATATAATTAGAATTATGATAGATAAAATTGTATAGCATGTTGGTAGTAGTGAGATAAATCTATAGTATTTACACTCGGTGCTATCCCCCTTTTTGAAAGTGGGTATTATAATACCTTCCTTCCATTCTTATGGTAACACCTCCTGGTTCCATATGAAACATGGCAGTTTATGAATTTTCATTACCAACTTTTTACCACCTTCCTTTATTAACTCTACAAAAATTGAATCGATACCTGGAGAGTTATGGTTCTTTAACTGCCTATAGCTTTTTTGACTTCACCGAGGTGGGTTGACTCGAAGTACAGTCCTACTTTACTGCCTCGCTAGTATTTCTAAATTCAGAAGGGTTGGAGCAGAATTGGACAAATCTCACAATATCAATTAGTTTCATGTGTTGCTTAAAATAAAACAAAATAAATAGTACGGTGAGCCGTACAGACTTTCTCTTTTATCTTTAAATAGAGATATTTACTTAAAACTCGTAGAATTTGTGAAATGAAATCATACACATTGTTGCAGAAACAACATACATGTTAATAATTACAGTTTTAGAAAGAGTGTGAAAAGAGGAATATCTCGGTTCACCAAAAAACCTAACAATCAATTTATATTTCAAAGTGCTCCATAGAAAGTATATGTGTTGGCTTATATCTAAGAAAATATTCGTTTTATAAAAATATATTTCAAATAAAAGCTTTTTATATCTAATTGTAGTACAAATTTACTATGATAAGTTATTTCGTATCTGAAATAGTCGTGGAGAAATGATCTAAATTTTAAATAGGTATTCGCTTATGTAAAGAAACCTTAAAGTATTTTTAATTGGAAAACGAGAATAGCCATTTTGTTTGCAATGCTAAATATATACTAGATACAAAGCTCAATAAAAATAGTTTAATCAGATTTTAGGCGGGTTGATTTTTATCTCTTTTTGACCTTCAGTAAACTACCCTTAATTTAAGAATTATATATTATTTAATTTCAACAGTCCCTCGGGAAAACCTTATAAAAGCCCCAGATAGCAAGTTTTAGCCCGACCAGTAAAATGGTTTTGGCTTAGGCTGAGATACGGACACAGACGCGCAGAGACAGACGGCATCGCGAAAACACCTTTTTCGGTTTGAGAGAGTCATGAAACGTCCACATTCATCACAATCTCAAATTTGATTTTTTTGACGATCACAATATATCTTTCTTTGAGGGGACGAGAGTAAGCAAAAACATAACCATGCACCGGAAGTTTTAGATTTTTTACTAATCTTGTTTATCTTTTAAGTTTATATAAATTACTTTTGATTCTTGTGGAAACAAGTAAGAGAGCATTTTACAAATTGAGATATTTATAGTAGACCTTTGTAAGGTGTGCGTACTAGGAGAAAAAAATTCACTTTAGAGGTTAAATTAGTTAACTTTCACATGCACTTGTTAACGTATTAAGCTCTAAGCTGGTTGTACATTAACATTTCGGAGCCGCTTCAGAGGAAAACTTTGGACACAAAAACACTGAAAATGTTTGTACGAAAATGTGTCGTACTTGACCTTGTTTCCTAGTTATAGTAATTTTTCTGTTTCAGTAATTAGTGTGACAAAATGAGAAAGTACTAACGATTCTATTGAACTGTTTACAAACAATGCTTGATGTACGATGTTGTAAATACAAAATAATATCTAATCATGTCTATGATCATTATGATTATTTCCAGTGTCTTGATAACTACGTGTCGGAACTTTTTTCTTTGCTGTACATTTGTTATTCAAATCAAGAAATGGCGGATATACATTTGATGTATGGACTTACCGAATATAATTACGTTGAGTCAAGACGTAGGTATGTACGTGTATTATTTCTTAATATACATCTACCAGATAGGAAATTGCTTCAAAGACTACATTAACGCCCACGATTCATTGGTTGGTTGTAAAAATCTAGAGTTAACAGCGACAAACCAATCACTACCAGAACACTCAACTTTGAAAAGCTGATCCTCAAGTGAACTGAAGATAGTGATTGCCAGATTACCCGAAGAATAGCGTCAATGGAAAATGTCGGACACATGAGTGTGTGGAGGGTATGGTGATACCAGCAGCTGTATCCCGTACCATGCTCAGAGAGCAGAGGGACTTAACAAAGTTGACTTTACACCAAGAGTAATTGTTTGTATTTAGTTCCTGAAGCTATCTGCTGGGGATATTGCCTTTATTCTGTATTATTTACCGTTAAGGCTGTATTCACCAGAGATGGCGCAGTACATTGTCATGATAATTATCAATTGCCTGAAGAAAATCTCCGTGTTATCCTTCAATCAATACACTAACAACAATTCCGTCTAAATGTTTTGTCGACAATCAAACGGTACTGGTTTTTCTTAGTGGAAGTTTGAGAGGAGAATTTTATGCCAATTTACTATGCAGTTGGAAGAGTTTCCAGTTGATGTCATACATCGCATGTGGCTCATGCATGATGGCGCTCCACTACTGTTTATTTGAATAGGTAGAAATTAATTATAGAATTAGTGATTTCCTAACAAATGGATAGTCCGTGCAGGGTCTATTGAGAGTCCTTCTCTTTCCACAGATTAAGATACACTAAATTTTTATTTCTGAATCATTACGAAATAAATTGTTTACACACCACCAATCGACAGTGTTGAAATACTCCACCAACGTATTGAACAAGGTGAAAATAAGACAATCACATAATATTTGAGCTGACAAGAAACTCTATTGTTCGAAAATTTATTACAGGCCTTAATTAATGTTCAAGGTGTTAATTATAAGTACTTCCTGTGAAGGTAAAAGCCATAAATGGATTTAAGTCAATAATAGCTATATCTTGGAAAAAGATCAACCATGCCATGGTATATTCTATATAATAATTGTATAAATTTAATTTTATGAATGAACAGTAAATAAGTTCCTAGATATTAATATTGTGTTTTGAAAGTTTTCTTATTTAGGTATAACTACAGGCAGGTTGTACTTGTTAACAACACACGAATAAAGCTAAAATCAACTTACCAAAATATAATCTTTGTCAATCGTTCCACTGCAAATGGAGGTGTTATTTCATGCAATCGATCCATCGGCCAAACACTGCCCTCTCACACTTATTACTATACAGTGGATGTATTGTCAAGATGAGAAGCCCGTCGGAGTCTGTTGACCCACATGCAGTAGTGAGATAAAAATTTTGGTAAGCAGGCCCACTCCTTATTTAATTTATTACAGTTCATTACAAGATTTCGTTGAACTTAGCGCTTACGGAGTGTAAAAACAATGGACTTTCGTTGATGATGTAAAAGTTGCGTTAAATAAGAAATAAACATATTGTGAATTGTTTCACAAAGATTTGACATACACGTTATGTGATATGGATGTATGAAGATTATTCCACTACCTAGAATAAAATTACTTGCAATACTCAAACCTATTATAGTTTAAACAAATTGTTGTACACTTTGCGTATACTGTAGGCTAGTTTAAGTAATTCCTTTATTGAATTAGTGTCCTTTAGATGAATGGGGTAAAATACACCAACAAACGCAATAATAAAAATGTCATTCAAGAATAAACCTTCACACAACTATTCGTTACTTACTATTAAATCTATAGATTTGTGTGCGCTGTTTGGTTTGATTAAATGATTTGATCTGGACGTGTTTGAATAGTGTATTTTAAATGTTTAAATATATTTTACATAATTTTAATATTGTGAACATTGATTTAACTTCTACATAAATTCATTAACTAGATATTTGCATGTAATATGTTTCAATTTAATCCTTAAGTTTTCTTCTTGGACAAAACCATGATTAAATTCTGTTATGTTATTGACTGGATATGACCATCAAATGTTAGATAAAGTAGAACAACTAATGATTAGATCTTTGTTTAAACTGTTATTACTAGGCATGAAAGTTGAATGTCAGATAGAGTAGAACAACTAATGATTAGATCTTTTTGTGAACTGTTATTAATGGACATGACAGTTGAATGCCAGACAGAGTGGACCAACTAAATGTTCAGGAACACGAGAAAATAATGGCTGCTCCTTGTATTTCCCTGTATGCTTGTTAAATTATCTTGTTTTTGAAGATACCGATGTTATTTCAGTTTTATTTTTAAGAGCCTCTTTCAGTATTTTATTGAACTTTTTCAATCTTCCATGGCCATATCACAGTCCCTAGAATCATGATTAGCGAGGAGTTATTACTGGATTGACTAATTTGTTTGGGAAGTTAATTTCCCTAAGGGGACCCACAGCGGAAATGATCTATCTCTTGGCACACCTGTATGAGTTAACCAAACAAATCCGTAAACAGTGCCTCCGCACCCACTTCTGTGTGTAAGGCGGAATGTTTGAGGTCCCCGACGCAGCAGTGCATACCTGGTTTACCAGGATTATCTGATCTTTATACCTTACCAAGCCTACACTGGGAAACCTTAAGGTAATATTTGTGATTCTCTAGTCTATTAAATACATAGTTGTTATACAATGTAGTAATCGAAGTTACCAAACATAATTCAAAAGGGGATACTCTGCAAAACATGACCCAAAGGTCGCAAAATTAAAGTTAAAGTTAAAGTTAAAGTTAAAGTTTTTATTCATGAAATGAGATCCGACCCGCGGATACCAAGTTCCAAGGTTCAATCGTATGGTTCCCTGGATATACAACTATCTCGCATTGACTCTAACAAACAATTTTTATACAACCTAAGAATTCATCACTCAACATTGAACATTGAGCTAAGCCCTAGCTAGCTATACAATAAGAGTTTGCGACATGTCAGTAACTTTCAAAGACAGTTAATTATAACTCAATCAGAGTATTAGTTTGTATATTATCTCAAAACTGGGTTCGAACAGACTGTACATCCAACTGTATATAAAACAAGACTAATGTTATAAACTAGTACAATATTCGCTTGCGAACATTCTCCTTTTGACCAAAACTAAGGTTGGTAAACCTATACACTATACTTCCCAAATAATCAAACAATTTACTTTGAGCAAGCAAATTCCTCGCTTCTATGCATTAGATGAAAAAGATAGTGGGCAAGATCCACAGCCTACAAACATTCTATTTAATTCTCAATAGTGCCGGCTAGAGCCAAGTTTAAACAACCTATATCATATAACAGTTCATCCCAACAATATTTTATAAGTTATATAACTGTAAACGGCGTCTAAGAGACGAAACCTACACATCAAAGTATAAACATAAAGACCATGAACATTTAATTTTAATTATGGAGCCGCGCTCCCAATATAAAGGTCAAAGATACAACGATACCAAAAACCTGATATTCAGAATACAATAAAGGTGCCCAATAGCAGTTTCAACTTAACATGCGCTAACAAAGGAAATGGAGTACACCTATGTTTAATATTTAATATTAAAGCACCAAAAGCAATCAGATTTATCGTTGCCTACAATAACATATATTTTTACAACTTAGTTGAATGTACCCCAAGTTAAGGCGAGAGAGCTTGCGCCTAGAGCGCGCTGACAAAACCTAAAGTTAATTTAAAGCAATCCGTGGATATACCACTTAGAAACCCATCATTAATAAACTAAATTAAATTCCTGAAAGTAAAGTCCAGAAGGTAATTTAGAAAAAGATTCCCCCCCATAATATAGTCCAAACGGAATTTTGAATAGTAATTAAAGGTCTCCGAAGAGACGTAAGTCGAAGCCCTCACCTTGGCAAAGCCAGTGGAATAGTTAGTGAGGAGTTGAACCAGACAGCCTATTTTATACAATTCCAGGCGTCGATATTGCCTCAGAGAGGGGGGATCCAAGGGGAAGGGAAAACAAACGAAAGGAGGCGAACAACGCCCTGGGTGGGACAAAGGTGAAGCTCTGGGAAATTATAGATAGCGCTAATAACCTTTATTTTAAGGAAACCGGAACTGCTCGAATCAAGCCAGTGACTATCTTCTTTGTGGGCGGGGCCATAATCCGAGTTAAACTAAAGACACTTGCACCACTTTTAGTGCCGATCGGGATTTTCTCGGGAACGTGTGTGTGTGAGACTAGTCGTCGAGTAGGACCGGTCGACAGGCAGTTGGTGATTACAGGCCCATATTACTCCGTGTAGGATTGTTTATAATTGTCCATGTTTGTGACACCGTCACAAGTCAAACACTTCCTAAGGCTGATTTCTCTCCAAGGTGCCGGTTGGTACAACTGGAGAGACCAATTCCCACCATTCCTGCAGCCATGATAGGGGTGGGGAAAAGGGGGAGTGTTGTAGAGTGGGTAAGAGTACCAAACGTGGGAGGGGAACGGGGATGTTCTGTTAATATTCTAAGACAAAATGATCAAGTAGACCTTTAAAAGTTTGCCAGGTCTCCATTTCTTGAGAGTGTTGTATTCTAAGTTCTCCGCCGATTATTGCATTAGGTGTTTAGACTCTTTATAGTTTCTGACTTCCGAAAGAAGGTAAACTTGATGGATAATTCCTTGTTGAACAGTCTGTCCCTGTTTGGTATTGATGGATAATATAATATACAGTTCTTAACATCGGAAAGATAACAAGGACTTCCAAAGTTCGGTTCTCTGATGGTTGTCATGTGTAACTAATCATTTGTGAGTTTCCTTGTGTCTATCCGACTAAAAAAATACTGAACCGAATGACTATTAAACTATTACATGTTAACACAACCTCTATGGAATCATTTTTAATTATTAGAGTATTTTAAAGGGAAATGATTTTGATACTGGCATGGCAACCAAAGGATACAATTTTGAACTCTTTATACACTCCAATAGACCAACATCTTGATTGTTAATAGTGATTAAATAGAGATATATTGAGAAAATATGGTTTTGATCCACAATTATTATGGATCTCGTTCACATTCTTATCAATATTATGTTTGCATAAGTAGGGACATAATTAGAATCACGCGAAGTTTATATGCTATTAAATAGCAATTATTAAGTACGTGTGTCATAAATATACTTACTCAACGTACTCAATGTCATTAATAAATAGAAGATTCATCACAACACTTTAAAAAAGTACCAATCACACCTGTAATGAGATAGTGTTATCAAGTCTACCTCATTACACCCTGTCCCTATCTGGAGCTAGTTCTATCCAGTCCACCTCATTATACCCTATCCCTATCTGGAGCTAGTTCTATCCAGTCCACCTCATTACACCCTATCCCTATCTGGAGATAGTTCTATCAAGTCCACCTCATTACACCTTATCCCTATCTGGAGCTAGTTCTATCAAGTCAACCTCATTACACCTTATCCCTATCTGGAGCTAGTTATATCCAGTCCACCTCATTACACCCTATCCCTATCTGGATCTAGTTCTATCAAGTCCACCTCATTACACCTTATCCCTATCTGGAGCTAGTTCTATCAAGTCCACCTCATTACACCTTATCCCTATCTGGAGCTAGTTCTATCCAGTCCACCTCATTACACCCTATCCTTATCTGGAGCTAGTTCTATCAAGTCCACCTCATTACACCTTATCCCTATCTGGAGCTAGTTCTATCCAGTCCACTTCATTACACCCTATCCCTATCTTGAGCTAGTTCTATCAAGTCCACCTCATTACACCTTATCCCTATCTGGAGCTAGTTCTATCCAGTCCACCTCATTACACCTTATCCCTATCTGCAGCTAGTTCTATCAAGTCCACCTCGTTACACCTTATCCCTATCTGGAGCTAGTTCTATCCAGTCCACCTCATTACACCCTATCCCTATCTGGAGCTAGTTCTATCAAGTCCACCTCATTACACCTTATCCCTATCTGGGGAGCTAGATCCATCCAGTCCACTTCATTACATCCTATCCCTATCTGGAGCTAGTTCTATCAAGTCCACCTCATTACACTCTATCCCTATCTGGAGCTAGTTCTATCAAGTTCACCTCATTACACCTTATCCCTATCTGGAGCTAGTTCTATCAAGTTCACCTCATTACACCTTATCCCTATCTGGAGCTAGTTCTATCCAGTCCACTTCATTACATCCTATCCCTATCTGGAGCTAGTTCTATCAAGTCCACCTCATTACACTATCCCTATCTTGAGCTAGTTCTATCAAGTCCACCTCATGACACCTTATCCCTATCTGGAGCTAGTTCTATAAAGTCCACCTCATTACACCTTATCCCTATATGGAGCTAGTTCTATCCAGTCCACCTCATTACACCCTATCCCTATCTGGAGATAGTTCTATCAAGTCCACCTCATTACACTTTATCCCTATCTGGAGCTAGTTCTATCCAGTCCACTTCATTACACCCTATCCCTATCTGGAGCTAGTTCTATCCAGTCCACCTCATTACACCGGATGTCCTACCAACCGTGACATGCAAAATTTGATTACGCTAGCAATGTAGGGTGATGAGTACAGGGTATGCAACTTATCATTATATAACCTCCTCCCCTCTCAATTTTCTTCAACAATTTTGCATCAAATATTACCTAAGTACTTTGTTTTCGAGCACCCTTAATTTCTTTTCGTCATGTGAAGTAAGAGAGTATGTTTCACAACCATACAGAACATGCATTTATAAATTTAATTCTAGTTTTAATAAATGTCTTCATAGCATAAAGTGGACCAATATTATACTACAGCTCAAATTCATAATCAAAAAACTTGAACTAGTAATATTGGTCATCCCTTTGCTCTTACGAGAAGATCTTAATCACGGAGATGAATTAATTTTATCTTGTAACATTTAATTTCGAATTACTCAAAATTATTTGAGCTATTGTCATCCAAACAAATACTAATTAATACTTGTTAAATAATAAAGTGTGTTAATTTAAAAATTATATTTTCTATCAATTAATGATTAAAATTCATATGTTGATAAAATTATTTCTTCAAAATTATTAGTGGGTGAAGCTAATGGGTTTTCCCATTGCTCTGAGTTTAAACGGTAAATGGTAAAAATAATAATAACAATTGTAAATTGGAACTTGTCACATTATTAGCATAAAATAAGCATCATAATTTGAAAATATCAATTATATTCTCAGTTAATATAATATATAATGATACTTTGTGTAGATTAACAGCCAATTATGGCCAGGACTATTCATTTGCAATAAATATTATGTTTGGGTAAAAATATAGGCCTATGCGGCAAAATTAAAATTGAAATTAAAATTAATATTAATGTATTTTAATAAACCGTGTCAACTTGTTGAGACTAGATAGGTAAAATAACAGCTATATTCATTTATTCTCAAAATTACAAATGATTTGGACAAAGTGTTTATCGTTTCGGATCAGTAGTACCCAACTTACGCTATATTTACCTCCAAATCAATGCAAAATTTATATAAACATCCACTTGGCAACATTGATTTCTAAATTAGCTAGTCCAATAGTTTACTAAATTACTACCTAGAGTTTCTAGGCTAGTAGTGGCCTAGGTGGTTGGACTTTCACATGAGTTCAAACAAATCATGCAACCAAACCTTGACTAGAGGGAACAGGATTAAAATAAAAGTGTCACTTTGACATTGTCTCATTGGTTATACAAATGCCATTGGTTTCGGAATACTTGAGTTCACATACAGCTGATAGAATATTCTGATTGGGAAAGTGATCAGATTATTTATCTTGTGACTCTGAGGTCGTCTCTATATAAAATCACACCCATATTCATTGATAGAGAAGTTGGTATGTGTTGATATTTAGATTTAATAGGCCTCTCTCTGGAAGATGATCATAGAAAGATAGGTGTTTATTTAAAAATAAACATCCATTAAATTCTCTCAGATGTAATTTTAAGTCAACAATGTGACATATAGGAACATGTTTTTTTTTCTAGAGTATAGATTGAAATTGGTATTCAATGAATTATTACTCGATCGTTCCTTTCTCGTGTATTTAATTGATGTGAGACTACTATTCCATAAACTAATAACGAGCTATCTATGTTATTAAACAACGGATATATTTTATTAAACCTATCTATTGTACAAGTCTAGCATACATTAATATTTTAGGGCATACTTACTTACTACGGTTAAAAAAAACACAACTTCAACAATGTTTAACTAGTCTTAGATTGCGATATTAAATATATAGGTGCTTTTTTTAAAAAAACTAGTTTACAAAAATTAAATAAATAAATAGTTGTAAAAACAAGTCATATTTTCTAAAAATTAGGGGTTGTTCAATCAAAATACACATATAAATTTAGTAGGTGGTGGGTTTAAAATACCCAAGAAAGTAAGGTGTATTTTGAAAGAATGGTTATACATAAAAATTGTATTTTAAGGATATGACAACAAACTATAAAGATAATAGAATAAATAAAGTTTCAAAATAAACAGCCAAAATGCCAGAAGAAAAGCTTTAAGTAGAAAAAACAATCTCTACATGATATATCATTTTGATGCAGCCTCAAAAACTATTTGAAAACAAAAGATTGCTAATGTAATGAATGAAATCCATGCCACATACATCAAGCAATAAAGCATCTGTGACTGTCTTACCGCATGTTGGGATCTTCTTTGACTGAGTCATTGCAACAATACGCGCAAAAGAGGTGTGGTCAACCATCTTCAGGAAGGACGTCGCTTTCTTTATTTTGTACAAGGCAGGACGCGGTGGCCGTAGCGACAAGGCAACAACACTCAAAAAATATACTCTAAATATTACAAAAAAATGTATATATATATATAGATAGAGAGAGAGAGAGATTATTAAGGCTTTCGCGGCAACGTGACTTTTAGTATTTTGTAGCCGCTACGGGTGTGCTCTGGTCTAAAACATAGCCGTCAAATAAACACCCCACTGCCATCTGTAGGGGGTCCATCCTACAACAGGTTAGGACAAAAAAACTTCTTCCGCAAAGAAACACTAGTGCATACAAAAAAACAAAAAAACAAACGAACAATGACACCATAGAATAGAGATCTTTTCACACAAAAAATAAAAAGCTAGTAAAACACACTTCTGTGAGTTTTGATGCTTCCAAATCTACACATGTCATTTTAAATAAAAATGTTTATTTATTGCCGTCTTGGTGGCAATTGTTTCAAGATAAGTAAATGATGCATAATACAACACACGTACAATGCCACAGTCTACAATTTCAAACAAAATCAAGAGTAAAGTGCTTTAAACAGAATACATCTAAATAATATTTTCATCACACAGGAAACTTAAATGCAGCAAACGGTCCAAAGTATTTCAAAACAAGAAATTAAACGCATTTAAAGATTATGAGCCTTAGATATGTACAGTTAATGTTAGATCAAGCTCGCAGATCAAAGAAATTTGGTACAATTTGTGTCTCTCTCGAAGATGATACATTCAATGGTCGAAATACGACACAAGCCATGTTTGTTCTCTCTAGCTAGATCATAATATCCGAAATTATTGCGATTACTGTAGATTCAATTCAAATCACGGTTTAATCACTTTTTAAGTAGTGGCTTTACATATTTACAATCATGTTTTTATTAATTGTATATTGTACATTATGTTTATAAACACTGCACGCAGTAGTTCATAACGTTACCATGTTAATAATTGTGTTTAGTACATTTTTAATAAATATCAAAGTTCACATTATTACCCGCTTCGATGGTCGCATGGTCTAAGACGCTCGTCTCATAGTAGAATAGATCGTCTATGACGAGGATATTTAGGTTTGAATCTCGGTCGGGTGTACTGAGGGTGGTTTTTCCAAAATATTCTTTCACTCTCCCTCCACGAAAATGCGGGTACACTTCCTCTAAATATAGCCTTCTTAATCCCTAAAACCACTAACGTAATTAGTACACGAATGAGTAGTAAGACGCGGTGCTTAAAAAAGTTCGTATTGATAACTTTAGTAATAATATACATAATTGAAGTAAATACTTTTTATGAAGTAAGGCACTTATGCACTAAGATATAAGAGAACTAAAATAATTGTTTACCATGATGTAAGCAATTTAGTAGATTTCTCAGGTACTTTTGAAGTATATTTGTTTTAGTGGAAAAATAATAATTTGGACTCGATTACTAATTTTATAAACGTTGTAGGCCTATGTGATAGTATTTTTTTTATTAAAAACCTTCATTTTATTTAATTTTAAAATTAAAGAGGAGTCTACCGTTTGTTTGAATGGGCGGTCTATGAGTTTCCTAGGTTTACCTTTAATTTAATTTGAAAATTAAGCTATGATTTTTTCAAGTCAAATCAGATGTTTATAATTTTTCATTGCTTATCATTATATAATAAATATAAATCATTAATATATCTTATATGAATATAAAATGTATCTTACATCTTTATTATATATGCACACATTTAAAATTATTCACAGACATATTTTTTAACTTTCTTTCACCATAGTTATTAATATTTCCTAATTGAGTTGAGGTCCCAGGATTATAAAATTTGATCATTTATCATACAGAATTTATTAATAAGTTGAAATAAAAAAATATTTTTCCTATAAAAACACGCAAATAGAAAATGTACCCAAGATTAAATCACACAAAACCAACATTAATGTGTATGTCTCTTTGAACTTAACAAGATAAATCAATTAATTAATGTAGAACATATAAACTTGGCTTTATTTAACCGTTTTAAAATATATCATATTGCTTAAACAAAATATAGCTTCGTATTTAGTTTTCAATTAAAATGAAGGTATACATTTTATTTGAATATTAATTTTCCATTACTTAAATTTCATTAAGTGAATATAATTAAGATTTTTAACATATAAATAACATAAGTTATATATCATAAATGATTCAAAATTGAAAGCAATTATAGATTTTTAATCACAAATATGACATAATGATTTAAAAATTAATTGCAATGTTCAATAAACAACACTAGTTTAAGAAATAATTTACATCAAATTGAAACTTTAGGATAAGATAATATTTGTAAATATTACTATGAAATAAGTAGTAGCATAATTATTTATGATGACTTTATATTCAAGGATTAATAATAATAAATATATTCTGTCAAGTGAAGTCTGTGTGAAAAAAAAAACGTTTTCAACAGTATTTTAAACATTGTAAGTTTTGGTTTTCCTTGAAAGTGACACGAGTAGCCTCTAACAGAAGTATGACCAGAGCTAAATAATAATTTCACAACCATGCTATTATCAACTAAACTGTCATTGTGAAGCAATAATATAATTTTTGTTTAAAACAGGTTTATGATATTAAATACAACCTTGCACCTAACAACTATACAAAAATAATAAACTATGTTCCCTAAAGATAGCAGTGAAGTTTTACCACGCTTCTATTCTGAATAAACATACATTTTGATTACCATTTCAATTAAGTCAATATCAAAATTCAGTAGGTTATGTCTTGTGATAGTCAAAAGCACAACCATTTCTTTCGAATTGCATTGTTGTACCAAAGTAAGGTATATCCTCATAGCAGATATATGTAATTAATAAGTGTGTGCTTATTCTCGTAATTATCTGTACTATTCCAACGTTAGGGATGGGTTGTATTCTTGATTTTCTGCCTTTGTTTTAGTTTATTTTAAATCTTGTGCTGGTATAACCTTACTTATAGTAAGTGCAGTCATTATTAGTTTGAATCAAACATATACAAAGCATCAAATGATCGAATTTATTGGACCAAGATCTTATACGAGAAGAACCACACAATCTTTAAGGTTATTTGAGTTGTTTGTATAGAAGATTAAACTAAAAATATTATAAAGGTGAGAATTAAATTGAGTTTCTCATATGGATAAAGCTTTCAATTAAAAAAAAAATTGAGTTGAAAAATGACACATGGACAAGGGAATCGAGCCTGGAATATTTAGCTAACTGTGACAATGACTTACCAGTAAGTTTTCCTGTAATCGTCCCATTTTCAGGGTTAATCTCTCTGCCCCCATTTATACCTCCATATATGATATCAGTACAGTTTAATATCGGACTAACGACAGCATAAATCCAACTCCTGAGTCACTGAGGACTGCGATTCAATGATAGTTCAAGTAGCCGATGAATACACACGTCCATCACAGACTCTGCCTTAAACTATGAGTGACGATTGACCCTGGATAGCTCAGGGGTAGATCCAAGGGTCTCGAATCCAATTCCCGTGTTCAGGTGGCATTTTTCAATTTATCTTTTATTGAATGAAAATATTATGTTTTCATAATTACTTATTATAATAAAAAACAAATCAACAAGCCTAGTTTTTATAAGATTAAAACATATCAAATTTTAACATTTTTAATATTTCAGAACGAAAAGATTTAGAAGGGGTTATTTTAGCCCTTAAATTAGAATGTATTATTTAAATATTTCTGTCACCCAATTATTAGTTCAGTAAAAATATTTATCAAAATAAATGTAATAAATGTAGCTCATATGTTGATTTGAAGCAACGTGATAAATTCCAACTATGACAGTTTGTATTAAATTAAATGGTTAAATTAATATAGTTGATTTGAAACTTATTAAACAGGATTATGTTTGAAATTTTAGCAAAATTAAAGAGAGATAATGTAAAATATTATAAAAAATCTTAAGAAAGAGCTGTTTTTGATGGTTGTATTTAAAAAAGGTTTTATGTACAGTATCTAACCAAATAGAATATTAATATGCAATTATATGTTAAACTTAGTAAAGTTAAGAAAATAATTCTTTCCAGAACGAATAGTTATACTTTTATTAATATATCATTAAAAAGTAAAAGTTAAAACTAGCTATATTTTCATGCCTTTGAAAATATACAGAAATTAAGGCAATAAATAAAATTTTATTCGATCATTAAAGATTTAAATACTGAATGTGTATAATTAAAATTATATTAAAAGTTACTTCTGAACGAATTTCTTAAAGCGATATGCTATAACATTTGGGAAAAGAAAGATATAGCAAATAAATAACTCAACATTAAAAAATTGAGTCTGTTAAGTTTTCGAAGTTATATTTTGGTATTTCCAAAGCCTTGACAACAATAAAAAGGAAACCAAGATAAATGAATTATTAAAATACTATAATAGCAACATATTAACACTAAGTACTATTAGATGGGGCTATTTTGAAATTTCTTTAGCGAAATAATTGAATTTCATCATTAATACTATTAATTTTCATATAAATAACTATCAAAAGTATAGTTAAACTGAGCATAAATATTCTTAGAATATTGTAAAAGAATTTTAAAGAAATTGATACATTAAATTTTGTTTGCATTATATTCACGCAAACCAACTCATTTTCCCTTGCTATTTAGTGGAATAAATTAAATGCACACTCCAAAATAGCCATTTAAAATATAATGTAGGAAGAAACACTTATTTTAACTCTAATTATTTCAGTTGCAAAAACTTCAAAACTTAAATTAATATTGGGTTAGATCAAACATGACTATAAGTAACAATAATTATAAATACATACTACAGAATAATCTTTTGATTAAGTTTGTTTAAATCAATTACTAATACATATTTCATTGGTTAAGTACTTTCATTTCTATGAATATCAAATAGCATACAATAGTTGTACACGTAGGTAGATTTGGTAAGAATATTTATCCATGTTTCCAATTTATTCATAGTAGTTAGATTAGTATTTTTCTTGAAATAAATAAAATAAGCCTCTTGAATATAAATAGGACACTAAAATATTTAATAAAAATAAATTTGCCATTCTGCTCTTGGCAATGTTTTGGAACTTTTAACTTAAAACCATTCGTGTGGATTAAATAAAAGTGTTTTTAATCTAACTTAAAACTACCAGTGCTTATCATGTTGGTCAAGTACAATGTTAGGAACTTTTATGTAAGTCATGCAATAAATTTAAAATAGTACTCAAGGAAAAACACATTAACTTTGTTGATAGAAATTACAACTACCTATTTAAAAATGCGTGATTGAATATGATTAAAATTATACAAGTAATGAAACAACGTTGTTTATTATTTTGTAACATTGATTATGAAATTTCTCATTTATGTAGTTTGAATTGATATTTTGTAATATATCGATACATTGCAGTTAATCATTAATCTTACTTTTTAACCTCATGTAGTATGATATGTTACTTTATGCTCAAATACTCATATAATATATGGGTTTATCACTAACTTTCTCCACACCTCCCTATCCTTGTATACTCCCTTTGATTCAACAACATCCATAAACCGAATCATGCATCCTCTCAACATACCCAAAACCACGTAAGACGCTTATTTCACTTTTACCTAATGTGTACTCCCTTTAAAACAGCACTCCTTCAGAATCCATTCATTACTGACTATGTCCATACGATTATTCCACATCCATTTCTTACATAATATATAAATCTATAATTCTAACCACATTTATTTTTCTCTACTGTTTCTCCTGTCAAACCTACGCTTCACATCCATACAACAATGATGGCATTATCACATTTTTATATACTGCCATCTTTACCTCTTTCAATACTTCATTCTTTGCGATAGTTCACATACATCCAAATACTCTCTGAGATGCATTCACCTGCCTATCAATTTCCTCAACAATCCTTCCATTTCTACAGGACTTTCTTCACAGATACACAAAATCATTCACTTGATCTTATAGTTTTACAATTATACTGAGATGACCATCATTTCCTCATCCGTCCTTATCAAAAACTATTAGCCTACCTTAGTTTTGGAGACACTTATATTAAGATCCATTCTGCCTGTCGCCACATTCAATTGATTCAATGCATTCTTCAGGGCACCTTAATTTTCAGCCATTAACACGGAATCATATCCACATAACAGCACTCTCACACTCACATTGTCCATTTGTACACCAACCACGTCCTCACAAGCCTCCCTCATACATGAATACATTAAATAACCATGGGGACATAACATAACCTTGTCTATCCCCCTGTTCAATGTCAAACCATTCGCTCAAAGCTCCATCCACTCTAACACACGGCTTAGTTCCATCATACACCGCCATAATTGCAATTACTAGCCATTCATCCACACCATACTCTCTAAGAAAATTCCATGACATAATCCTATTCACCCAATCGTACACTTTCTTCAGATCAAAGAATGTATAATACATTCATTTTATTATTTTAACATTTAAAAAATCTAATTACACAGTTAAATACACCTATCATTTTATTTATCCTAGTAAGGAACTGAAAGTTTATTAATTATTCTAACATTTGAAAGATTGACAACATTTATAGAAAAATAACAATCTGATAGATTAAAAAAGAAATGAATCGTTTGGTGGTATTCAATATTATTTTAAACACATCTTAAAATCCTGAAATGTCTACGTATTTGCTACCTACAACTTCATATCACAGAACAAATCCTAGTCTGATTTATATAGAGAACGTTAATATGATATATTTATTAAAACTATAATTTAGAGTCTTTTATTGATGACGAAGTATTTTTAAATAATAACTTTAAGATTTTTAAGGTGGCCAAAAGTGATAATTTGTAAACGCAAGCAGCTCTGACAGTATTAAATGTTGGAAATTAAGTATGTATAAAGTATTTTCAGTTTTATTAAATATTTTCAAACGGTTACTATTTGAACATATACTACCTCAAAGATTAAAGCAAGCTCATAAACGTATTTTTTAAATATAAAATGTGAACGCTTAAATATTTCACCTACAATAACTTTTTTAATATATTATTCTTGTAAAGAGCATTGCATACAATTAATTTAATACATTTTGCTAACATCTCACCCAAAAATATAGATCTGTTTTCATAATAATAATGCTCTAATTTCAATAGTTTACCATTTAATATTAAAAAATCCCAAAGTTGATAATTATTTTAGTAGTTATGGTTGGCGACACTCACTGTTTGTTTGGGGGCGTGGTCGGCCTTGGGCCGGGGGGTGGGGGGTGAGCTGAGTCCATCCCAGCTTTTTTCTGCTCCGCGATCTTCTGGATAGCCAGGAAACGATTTTTCCGCATCTGGATCCTTTTAGCCATGTAGCCAACTGTCGCGTATTCTGGAAACACAGACCAATGTTTGTTTTGGAATAATGTCAAATTGACACATCTACAGGATTAGACAGACATTTATATAAAATATATATTCTCAAATATATTACAGACTTGTATTTAAGTTGCAGGCATTATAAATAATTAGTTTTAATTTCAATTATATTTAATTATTTGGTTTTTATTCGGTGTTAATTGTCTTAGTGAACGATATTTTTATGAGTATAATATTTGAAGTTAGTGCCGGTTTCCTATTTATAATAAATGTTATCAGTAATGAACTCACCAAGAAGCGAAGCGAACACCATGACGAAGCAGGTCCCCAAGTAGACATCGATTGACTTGACGTATGAGATCTTGGGAAGAGCCGCGTTGGTGGATGACATGAGTGTGGTCATGGTCAGCACGGTGGTGACACCGAGCGCTACTCGAGCCGGAGTCGCGTTCCGGTTCAGCCAAAAGCTGACCCACGAGATGATGACGATTAGACCGGAAGGGATGTAGATCTGGATGAGGTAGTAGCCCATGGATCGCACGAACTGGATCTCACAGGCCAGTCGGGAGTAGTTTCCTGCCATCACACGGTACCGATCGAGTTCAACTTACTATTTAGTTTCAAATACATTTTAATCAAAGTTTCGAGTGTTAATCTACAGAAAGTACTTAAATGTTCTATAAATTCAATTTAAGATTTTAAATATTCATTATTTGATTTTTCTTAAACTACTTGTGAAATTATTTGAAAATAAATAAAATAGTTAAGATCTGAGATCGTCATATAAACAATTTTGCTTGATTAAATATTCTTAAATATTACCAAATAATAAATACATATTAAAGTTTATTTATACTCTCAGAAGTTTAATCATTTATATTAATTAATTATTTTTTAATTCATTTCTTTCAACAGTGAGAATAAATAGAATAATGGTGATCAGAAAGAGGTTCACCCCAAAGTCTTATTTTACTTAATATTAAAATAAATAAATAATTGCTTTTTGTGTTCACCCCACATATTTAACAATATATTATATTATATTATATTAAATAGGTTACGTTTGTGGTATGAAGTAGTAGAGTCAAAATGAGTAATTTACTATTTTTTCAAATTTATTTGGTTGACGATATTTTGACCCATATATTCATATTTACACATTTACACATGTAAGATAAAATACTATTCTTTGCTTGATGGGTAAGTATTTTCTGATTTTTCATAAACTATGCATGCTTATATATAATATAAGCAATATTTCTCAAAATAATTTAATAAAGTGTAGGGCCTATCTGTTATTTTTATTTTTTCTGTGTACAAGATATTAATATTTTTTTAATACACTTTAAGGATTGCACTATTTATTTATAGGTACCAAATAAATTGACCTAGGAAAGTTGAGCCTAAAAGTTTGTTTAATCGAAACTAGTTTAGTCAATAAATTAACCTTTCAAATTCTATTTTGAATACAATATAATATAAATAATTTTTACCTACATATCTTTGAAAACTTTTATAATTGGTTTGAGCCATAAAAATGATTATAGTTTAGTTTTTCAAGAACTATAACAACAATTTAAAAATCATAACAGAAAATTTAATGAAAGATTTTTGTGCTATTTCCACTTATTCCATTTATTTATGGGTTACACTATTTCAAATAATATGTGTGATATTTATTAAAATTTATTTAAAAATTAATTAATAAAATGCGTGGAATTTTTTTAATCAATTAAAAAATAAATTTACCAGTAGCCAATTATTCCAAATAGAATTAAAAAAGGTATGTTAGAGCTGAAACAAGCCTCTAGTTTGAGATCCCGGAAGTAATAATGACAGAATAACGTTAGCAACACTGACAATTCAGCTTCACAAGATAAAAAGACAAAAGACAGGGTATGCAGAGATGGCTAGATCTATACATGTTATATTTTCTCCCGATTTGATCAATAATACATACTTTCATAGGCACTGTTCTACATTTCTCTTATGACAATGTATTTTCTTGGGTACCTGGCCAGTAGGAGCTCTACTGAGAATAATTTATCACAGGTACAGTTTCACCTAACTCTGCTTACACTGGCAAAATTACACAACACGCCACGGCTTGGGCATTTGGAGTAAAACGTCTGAAATTTGAGAAGTTAATATCAAAGTACTGTATAGCCTGTAAATAAAAATATAATAAAAATAACTTTCATGACAATATTGCTAATAATATTCATAAAATGTATACAGAATCTATAAAAAATATTGCATTTTTTATTGTTACTGGCATTGGATCTAAAATTACAGTGATTAATAGTAAATTAAACTTTTCATAAATTCTGCTACTAACTAGTATTGTATTTAATTTTTTCTGTTATTTAGATGTATTTTATTCAATTCATTCTCACGTCTAGAAGTATATGTTGTGTTTTAATTCAACTCTGTTATTTAGTATAATGTAACATAATATTTTGTTATTGGTTATAATAAATTATGAGTTGTACTTTTACTACATCGTTTTAATGAATGCTCCCTGTGCACTTTACTTTAGTTTCAAACTCTCATTCATACGGTAGGTTGCACTTTAAACCACTTATGTAATTTATTCATCATCATCATCATTCGACGTTTTTGCCTCAGTGGGTCATCTGGCACATCCCCTCACATTCTTGTCGATCTCTCCAAACTTCCTCCTCAGCCACACGTCTCCAGTTCTCTCCTTTAGCTTCCATGACCTTCTGTCCTTGGTCCATCCATCTTGTCCGTTGTCTTCCAATAGTTCTTCTACCCTTCTCTTTGTTCTGTAAGGCTTTCTTAGGCATTCTGTCCTTCTCCATTTTCATCACATGACCTAACCACAGCAACCTTTTTCTCCTCAGTGTTTCTTCCAATGATATTACTTTTAAACCATCCCTATTTATTTCGTTCCTTCTCAATGCCTCTCATCTCTGCTGCCTGCAATCTGCTTAAATCTCTCTTCGTCCGTCCAGGTTTCAGAGCTCTAAGTCAATATTGGATGATAATATGCCTTACATAACAAAGTTTTGGCCTTTTTTCCTATATTCCATCGCCAGATTATATCCTTAAGTACATGGTGGAATTCTCCACTCTTCCATATCTTTTGTCTAATTTCCTACTGGATCTTACCGTTTGCATTAATCTTACTTCCTAGATAGCAGAAATCTTCCACCTTCTTTAGTTCCTTTCCAATGATTGTAACTTTCTTTGCTGGGTTTATGTTTCCTCCCACCTTCATTATCTTACTCTTTTCCACAGTCATGTCCAATCAATATTGTTCCATTGCTCCTGCTCATTTAGCTAGTTCTCTCTCCAAGGCCTCTTCCAACTCCTCCTCCATCATCCACGTATGTCATCACCTTCTGTCCCCCGGGTTTATGTGACCTATTAAATAAGTTTGGTGATAAAATGCTCCCCTTTCGTTTTGAACCAATAAAAACCAACCAAAATGTACTAGCATTGTAATTTATAAAATTATGATAGCTAGAGATATAAATTCCACTTTTATTAAACTGTGTTACTTGGTATCATTGTACTCTAGTTCGATTCTTTTATTTTGTAGTATTGTACTTCAACTTATAATGACTCAAGACTGTGGATCTTATTTTAGCTTATGACTTTAGTTAGTGCAAAAATATTTTAGTAGAAGGGGTGAGACTATTTGTGCTATTGTGCTACTGTGCTATCTGCCCTCCAATATGAACTGGAACGTTCTACCGTTTTATACGCTCTCTCCTGATTTACGAGTTTTTGAACCTCACAGAGCCGTATGCCGATCAGCGAAGTTGAAAGTTTGGTTTACAGAAATTAATACGTTAACATCTCTCTCTCTTCTCATTCCCTTTCGCCCCTTTTTAGCATTCTCTCTTTCCATTACAGAAATTAAGGGTAGGGAGAGGGAGGTCGCAGGTTGCGGGTAATACGGCTCCTGTTTTATTTACCTTTGACCTTTAATAAAAAGCACACGGCTATTGTTAGATTATTTTTAATCTCGTAGTACCACGTGCACAACAGCTCTCTAATTCCACTAATGCAACAGGAGTACTATGTTTGCAGTCCTGAGCCAACTCTTTCACCCTTGCCCTGCATAAATAATCAAACTTGATGTTAACATACTCGTATTATATATAAAAATAGAGCTTTGTTTAACAATATTTATTTTTTCAGGAGAAGGGCTCCTGGAACGACGCCGCTGTAAAATCACAAATAAGATGACATTTTAAATTTCTTCAATTTACAATCATAATAAATCGTTATCTAAAACATTTTAATTATTTAACACATAAATTTACATGTATATATGTGTTGTATTTTTATTGCTTGGTAATTATATTTAGTAAAATTAAATTTGTATCCTAGTAAACAATCCATTTTCAAAGGTCCGTCAAAACAAACAATTCATTGAGATAATTTTGTTAAAATAATTGACTTTTATAATTAATTAAAAACTTACTTTCTACTTAGTTATAATATTTTTAATTTTTTAGCACTGTTTCTAACTAACCGTTCGGGTTATATGCTATAATATTAATAATAATATTGATAATAATAATAATAATAATCTATCAATATTTATTTAGGATTTAAAAGAAAATTACATAATTGATTTTTTGATACAATCCCGAGGTTCCTAAAGGTACATCTTCAGGTCTTGCAGTTAAATAATACAAAAAAACATAAAAATTATAATAATAGAAATATTAAAAAAACAAAAAGTTTTACACATATCATAACATTTCCTCTCAAAAATATTTACATAGTTGTTTGAAGCATGCCTTGAATATCCAGTCTTTAGTTTTACTTTTCGCTATGTTTATATGAAGGATTTCTCGGAGTGTTGGTGGTAGCTAATTAAACAATTTGGGGATGGTACATCTCAGTTCCTGTTTACCATAATAATTAAAGTATTTGCCGATTGTATACACTTCTTTGTTAGAAATTGAGCGGGTGTTAAGGGAATGGGTTTTTATTTGCTTGTATTTATGGGAATGCTAATATCCTATAAAGAGGCTGTACTCATTTAATTGGTTAAGAAGTAGAATTTTATGTTGAATGTATGTCTGTTTGTTAGCATTTTTGGTACCAAATATAATTTTCAGAATCTTTTCTTGTAAATGTGAAATTTTTGATTGTGTAACATTCTGTCGTTCCTCCCCAGATGGATATGCCATAATATATTATTGATTGAACTAATGATTTATATATTACTATCGTTTTGATAGCCAAGTACATTCTATCGTTTTGTATTACTATCGTTTTGATTAAATAATAATAATAAATAATAATAATAAAAAATTATTATTATTATTATTATTATTATTATTATTATTATCATCATTAACACTACTATTAATGTCATTCTACGATCAATATTTTATTTCATAATTCTAACAAGAGTGTAAATAACAGTTAACTATAAATAGTGATTCAATGATTTGTACAAGAATCATTACATTTCACGAGTTATTGGAGGTTAAACTTGCTATTTTATACTTTTTATGTACCTCTGTTAAGATAAAGTAATTAATGTATGGGGATGAAATTTAATATAACCAACCATTCATATGAGATGTACACATTAAAATATAGATTATATTATTATTAGTAATAATATTATTAAAATACAAGGAGTTTAAATGAGGCCCTGGTTAATAAATCATATTCATCAATATTTATGTATAATTTGACGTGTTTACCTACTGAGATAAGGGTACCGGGCTTGATTACCGGCATGTTCAAAAAGTTTATCATTGGTGAAAGTGGATTTACCCTTTCATAGTGTTGAATTAAAGGCTGGGGACTTGATGTTGTGCCTGCCCTAGTCTTAAGTTAGATTATAAGGCATATGAAGCTACGACAGGCCTAGAAAGCTGGCAGTGAAAAATATATATTACCTGGAATAAAAAAACTGACCCAGGCCACAGGCGGGAAACAGTAATAAATGGAAATGTAAAATATCCATGACTAATGGCTTAGCAGTAAAATATTGTTTTTAGTTAAATCTGATTGAATTAAAAATATTCTACTCAAGATAAACAATTAGTCAGACACGTATTTTTATAATACAACCTTACAATAATATAAATCAATGATGTGGTAACAATATCGTAACAATGTGTTTACACTTTCTGAGATATTGTTCCTGAGAGAACATGGGGAGTTCAAGCTAATTATTCACGTAGAGGTTCTTTCAGCAAAATAAATAAATATAAACAACACCTATTAAATAATTAATGAATATAAAATGTTTTATTTTTATTTCTAATGTTATTTAATAACACAGGCCTAACATGGACAAAGTTTGAAATTTTTTTAACACATTTTACATATTTTTGGGTGGCGATTTCAGGAAAAATAGTATTTTTTTGGTCACATACCATAAAAAAACCTCCATAGTGTGAGTCCTCAAGCAAGTCATACCGACCGAGTGGCCGCTGCCGTTAACAATGATGGTGCCAACATTTGTGGATATAAGGTGTCATGTGTTCAGCACAACGAGCCCTGCGGCTGTTGCTCTCTGTTTTCTAAACTGGAGCTGCTACTTCGTTATTAAAGTAGCTCCTCAGTTGTTCTCCCGAGGCTGAGCTAGACCCCGTTCAGACCAACTGGTTCACAGATAAATCTGCGATCCGCCAGTACCTCATGTCATGACTTTGCTACCAGATACATTATAATATACACCTATTGGTTCTGAACTATGATAACCAACACATCGATGAGGTCTTTTAGGGTGCTTCATGTAACCCAGACCCCTGGTGAATTGAATGATTTAGTCAGAGACTAAGGTCTTCCTAAATATTATGCAGAAGTGTTTGCCTTTAGTCTTTAGGAAAAGAACTTATAAGCTCCTTGTTATATAGGCATATATAAAAATATATCATCAAATCTTACAAATATTTCATCTCATATTTTTCTCAAGATGTTGACTTTGTATATTTTAATTATGCTACTGTACTGATAAAAAAATAATAAATTGAGTACAGCTTGGACGAGTGAGGGCTCTTCATTGACTCGTCGAAAAGAAATTTCAAAGCAGTGTTGTTACACAAAGTTAGTAACTCTACCTCAGTCCCATTTGGTCATTCTGTGATCCTTAAAGAAAGTTATCAAAATGAAACCTTAATTCCCACCAAGCCCAGTTATAAAAATCACGGATAGCTGATATTTTGTTGTTTTAAAATACTGCCAATACTCTTTGGAGAAAAAGGGGGATTTACAATGTACCTATTTGTATTAATGTTTGTGAATGTTTTTATATGAATGGCACAGCCGAGTGAAGTTCCAACACTGGACCAAAAATAATGCTCGAGCAAGGCTGCTTTAATACCAGGAAACCAAAATGTTATTCGGGAAAGTTTGGTTGCTTCCATAAACATTCCTCCTAAAAGCTTTGTGATACTAATTAGAGTGTTTTACATATCAATGTAAGAAGTTTACGGGATTGTCAGATGTAAAAGTGAAAGAAGGCATTTTTATTAGACCAGACATTCAAACACTCCTAAAAGACAATGAGGTTGAAACAAAAACGGAAAATGTTAATATAAAGGCACGGAATGCTTTTAAGGAAGGTGTAAGGCAGTGTTGAGAGAACTACAGAGAGCCCGAATATGAGCAAATAGTACAGAACATGCAATAAAACATCATGTAGTTAGATTGTTCAATAAGCTTGAAGGTGCAATTTCTGAACGATCCCTTGGACTACCTTCATGAAAACCTTGGAGCAACAAGGGTAAATCTCCACAAAGACATAAAGAAGATGGAATGACAATACCAGGGAGGATGGAACGTCAACTTGATGGTGGACTACTGTTGGATATTGCATGGAGATAACACGCAAGCTGTATATAGAAGAAAATAAAATATAAAATGAAGCTTTGAAGCCAAAATAAGAAGACCATAAAGACTTGTAAATATAAAAGTTAAACATTTTATGCTAGTTCTTAACTGCTTTTTCCTTAACATAAAAATATTTTTTAACATTTTGTGATTAAATTAGTTCCTCAATAAAATACATGTCAATATTCTATTTTTCCATATATTTACATGCGTTTGGAAAAAATCCACGTGCCTTAGAGAAAAATAGTAGACAGTTCTGAAATCGGAAACGAAATACCTTTAAAATCCGCCAAAAATTTGCAAACCATTATCCGCTACTCATATTTTGCAGGGCTGCCTAATCTGTAAAGCACCTAACGATCAATTATTTATCAATGAACTGTCAAGTTTATCTTAGTAGCATTTTATGTATATAATCAGATCAGTAAATTTATCGTTGAATTAAGTTAATAAAAGCTTAGATTTCCAAAATTCAAGAATTGATAAATGGTAATTTACATAAATGATATCAAATGAAAGTTTTAGACATTACGCGTTCTTTTGAATTAGTAAAATGTCCCCAGATCCATATCATTGTTTGAGCGCTGTCCGTTTGATTTTTAAAGTTGTTTGCCAGGAAAGGTAAATGCTAGCACCAAGGCAATAAACACTTTTAACTACTGCTTAGGAATGAAAAGGGTACTTAGGAGACAATAACCCGTCATTAGATTGGTCTATCATGGGTAAAATCACTAAGTGATACTAACTCCTTAGGCCACTTGGGCGCCGTTGTTGTTGATAGGCCTAAACAGTCTAAATTTGAAAATAAAAAAAAGTAAAACTACATTATTACTATTTATTTCTTTTAATACAACTGCCTCATAAATCGAAAAGAGGTTTTCCATATAGAGATACACTTTTTAATTCAAATTAATTAGAACTCTTTGTTTATTTTAAAGATTTATTGGTAATTTGTTCAGAGATATTTCAAACTTAGAACATTAATTTTGTTTGGGTCAATTTATGACTTAATCAAACGTTAATATTCCATACTCTTTAACTTGAGAACTGACACACAGACACAGTGTATGTCATTGTATGTCTGTGTATGTTTGTGTATGTCATTTATGTCTGTGTATGCCATTGTATGTCTGTGTATGTCTGTGTATGCCTGTGTAGGTCATTGTATGTCTGTGTATGTATGTGTATATCAGTGTATGTCTGTGTATCTAATTGTATGTCTGTGTATATGATTGTATGTCTGTGTATCTAATTGTATATCTGTGTATCTACTTGTATGTCTGTGTATGTCTTTGTATGTCTGTGTATGTCTTTGTATGTCTGTGTATGTCTTTGTATGTCTGTGTATGCCATTGTATGTCTGTGTATGCCATTGTATGTCTGTGTATGCCATTGTATGTCTGTGTATATTCTGTGTGTTTCTGTATATGTCTGTGTATGTCATTGTATGTCGTTGTATGTCGTTGTATGTCGTTGTATGTCGTTGTATGTCGTTGTATGTCTGTGTATCTAATTGTATGTCTTTGTATCTAATTGTATGTCTGTGTATGTCTGTGTATGTCTATGTATGTCTGTGTATGCCTGTGTATGCCTGTGTATGCCTGTGTATCTCTGTGTATGTCTGTGTGTTTCTGTATATGTCTGTGTGTTACTGTATATGTCTGTGTATGTCATTGTATGTCTGTGTATGTCGTTGTATGTCTGTGTATGTCGTTGTATGTCTGTGTATGTCTGTTGTATGTCTGTGTATGTCGTTGTATGTCTGTGTATGTCTGTGTATGTAATTGTATGTCTGTGTATGTCTGTGTATGTCTCACGATAACTTTTGAAAGCATTAACCGATTTAATCCAAACTTGGCACAGTTTTTTTGTACCTTTGTACAGATAAGGTTCGTTGGGAGCCGCTTCAATGGCCGCATGGTCTAAAGCGCTACTCTCGCAGTAGACGAGACTACCAATGTCGGGGAGATTGTAGTTCGAATCTCGGTCATGTGTACTGAGGGTTTTTCCTAAATGGTTTTCCTCTCTCCCACCACGAAAAGGCGACTACACTTCCCATAAAATATAACCTTCCTAAATCCTAAAACCATTAGTCTTATTAGTACATAAGCGATTGAACCTAACGGGTAGTAAGACGAAATGCTAGAAAATAAAATTAGGGAAGAAAATCAAACGAAGGGTTGTGGATAAATAAACCCTTATATGTATAAAAACACTGCTTCAAGCATTAATTATTACAATATATTTATCTTTTAGGATTCTAAGTTATGTCCCTGATACCTCATACTTGTGAAAATTGGCACAAACCACTATAGTAACACTTGGCAAGAATCAAGTTTTTTAACAATTGAACTAAGTTTTCCTGGGGCCCACGTCTGCTAAGGGCGGATATCGCTCGGGAATGTGTATTGAGAAGGCTCTTGATTGACTTTTGTATACATGTAATATATATTTCCTGAAATCAACGAAACTTTGCTATACATTTCTCACTAACAGAGAATCGGGTGGCCCGAATTCATTGGTGTTTTTCCCTGTGTAAAGAAGAAAATAGTACAATCAGCCATTTGAGACAGGGGCGAATCCTGGGAGCAATTTGGGGGGGAGGGGGCCTCTTAACGGGAGTTTGGAAGAAGAATCCCCCCACCCCCAGTGTAGGTAGGGCTGTACAATCTTTTTTTTTTAATTTAACTCTTAAAATTGTCATTTTAAGATCTTAATGAATCGCCTGTAAATAAGATAGAAATAAATGGAGATATGAATAAAAGAAATATTTATTTATAGTAACATTTTCATAATAGTTGTTAAATACATGCTACAAGTAGTTATTTACATGATAATTCTGTGTTTGCTAGTTTTGGCAAACTGCTCGATTACTTGTTGTTGGTCTAAAATGATAACATTGTGTACATGCAGAAGAGCCAAGTCAACAAGTCAGCTTGCCACCATAGTTGTCCTACGACATGTATTGATTAGACGCAACAATGACACTGCCAGTTACCCTTAACAAGCTTTGAAATACCGCAATATGAACTTTCTTGCTATATTATAAATTCTTATCCAAGCGCCTGGCTCTTTGCATGCCACCTTTTCCGTTTATATTTACAGGTGTGTTTATCTATGCAAAATTTTAATTTTAGTACATTGCCCTGACTATTTGGAGGGTGGTGGAATTCCTCTCCCCCTACCTGTGAATCCGAACCTGAATTTTGAGCTGCACAAGCACCAAAGTTTGTATCCAATTTTAATAGGCTTTCCACGCACAAACATTTTATTAGGATGATGACAACAGAAAGGAGCAGAAAAAATCCATTATGTGATCTATTGAAAAAGTTTATTGAAAATAATACACTAAATCCATTGAACTAAGCATTCATCCGATTGAATTTTACACAATGATCATTCCCATCAGTGAAGTTTAGATTTCATCCCCCTTATATTTAGATTATGTTGTTGTAAAGCAATACTTCACAGTACATTTCTTCAGCAGAGGTTTTACAAAACATTATTTTGGCCACCAGTTTATGCTATGTGCTCTTACGAGCTATCGATAGATTCAGATTTTTCTGCCGATTTATTTTACTATTTCAGTTTATTTCCTGGTAGTTAACTTTTTCAAATGGATGTTCTTCTTCATAAGATGTAATAGTAAGTTATAATTAGCCTGCAATGTCAGGAGTCTCATTATTTCAGTCATTTGAATCATATTCATCAACATATTTTATATCAGTATTTTCATCTGGAACGGGTGGTATGATTACCACTTTATTCTATTTTTGTTCCAACACTACCACATAATCTTACATTTTATTTTTTTTCTTCCAAACATGTAATAATTTAATCCAAAGAAAGGCAACTTTTACAAATATTCACAAATTTTCTTAGCTACAGTATTATTTGTGAAAGTTTAATTAAACGTAAATCGACTTACTATTTCAAATATACATTTCCTTATCAAAACTGAATACTTGGTAACAAAAAATCTATAATATTATGAGTTTTATCCTAAGTATATTGAATTAAATGTATTTTGAGCAATGAAGCTCTTTAAAACTTCATTAATCTAAAGAAATAGATAAATAAGGTGAATTTTTAATTTAATGCACAGGTATTTTCCTTATCAGAAGAAAGTAAAACCACCAAAATAGTAAAGCGTCTCAATCTGTTAGTGTTGGTGTTGGCATGAACTAGTGGCATACGAGTCTCTCCAATGATTCCCTTACTATAACTTATAGAAACTCTCAATCTGTTAGTGTCGACATGAACTAGTGGCATACGAGTCTCTTCAATGATTCCCTTACTATAACTTATAGAAACTTATCTTTCATCTATTTTAGTTAACATAACCTAAATAGCTGAGACTAGTATCGTCTACAGACTCTGTATCCGTAAGGTGCGTAGTGGTCTGTAAGATATTAACTTAACAAAAACAAATTGCACTATCTAGGGAGTCATTGGTCCTTACCACCCCGTAGAAGTTGACCCAATTTTAACTTTACAAGTACTAGTAGATACTAATTACTAAGACTACCAATCACTGGGGAAAAAAACGTGCGTGCCAATCAACATTAAAGCACCAACGGCAACGAAAAGATTGGCTGCTATGGAAACAAATATAAAATTAAATGAAAGTTTTTTCGAATGGAGCTATTTATATATATTCATCTGAAAAAATAAAAGTGAAAAGCGTGGCATCCTGGAAACAGTTTTTTTCTTCTCTAGAAATACCAGGTTCTTGGAAAGAGTGGCGTCGCTTTGGTATATTAAACTTCCCATAAGTATTCTTAATAACCTCTACCTCACAGATCATATCTGCTTGCGTCTTGCTATTGATAATTTTATTTGGAAGAATTTAATTGGACGTTGTCTCCAACTTTCTGATTGGTTGGCATGGTCACGTGATTAAAGATGCAGATTGTGTAGACGGGATTTACATTTCTAACTACTTAAGGACCATACGGAGCTTACGGGTTCTGTAAACGGGGATTTACATTGCTTGTTTCCACTATGTGGCAGTTAATATAATATCGTCATAATGTAGCCGTCAAGGTAGGACTGCAAGCTCTCTTTGAAAATTGAATGTGAGTTGTATAGTAAAAAAACCACACGATTTTATGCAAATCATAATTTGCTAGAAAAACTATATTACAAAATTAGCAGGAATTTTAAACACAACTAAAAGACAGAACCAATCAGAAAACAGCATCATAGCCTCTCCCATTCCACATATGTTTAGTTAATTAATATAACTATTTCACATGGTGTAAGACACGGTGTTAAAAACTAATATAAATGTATTTTACCACTATTTTATCTCTTTAAAACGAACTTTAGAAAAAATCTCTACTTATGTTGTCAACTAATCTTATCTAAGTATTTATCATTTAAACAAGTCACAGCCAAAATGAAAACATCATCACTCATCATATATTATAAATGTGGAGCATGTTTTTTTCAATAAAACGATATATGGAACATAAAAATTATTTCAGCCTAGTAGACAAATAAAATAATAATAAAAATAATCTAAAAATTAAGTAAATACATTTAAAAGTATTAATTCTATAATAAAATTTGAATTAAAAAATATTATCCCTCTTTAAATAAAGCTATATCCAGAAATTATTTTTGTGTATTTCAGAAATGAAAAAAATATTTTATTAATATAATGGCCCTTACATATTCATATGTTTATATTGATTTTAGCTTTACCATCCTTACCAAATTATTCCAACTTTGTATACATGTACATATTAATTCTTAACTAGGTCTGAGATAGTTATTTTCTGCATTTAATTTATTATTTATTATAAAGATAGCGTGTTCGAGAGCTTTCCATTCTGGTCAATATCCCTACATGATGTTATTTTTTCACATCTAAAAGGTTGTTCTTAAGATTGAATAAAAGGGAAGGTGATTTAAATTCAGTATTTTTTACACTTTTATATAATACTTTTTTGCCAAATAAAAAAAATGCTTTAGTAGAAATATTTAGTATACATTTTTACACATCTTAACACTTCTTGAATATTTTTCATAGTGGCATTCAACAATAAACATTTAAATAAAAGAGAGAGTGATGTTAAAATTCTGCGATGACCATGAAAAATGTATGTAAAAAGTTAAACTAATTTTTTTCCACTAGAACTATATTTTATTTATTTTAACTTGGGTATCTTTCCATACATCTTAATTGTATGACTGGTTTAGTTATGTAATGGATATCTATTTATATTGCGTTACTTGATAAATACCCTAATTAAACTAAAATAAATTATGTTTAGTAGAATAAATTGAAAAATGACATCTGTACACGGAAATCGAACCCAGGATCTTTGACTTAGCACGCCATTGTTCTACCACTGAGCTATCCAGAGATCGTCCCCCCATATTCAGGGTAATTCTTCATTAATATTTTAAGGCAGAGTCTGTAATAGACGTGTGAATATTATCGGCTGCTAAGAGCTATAGCTTATACCACAGCTACCGGCGACTCGGTTGTGGCTTTATGCTGGTAATAGTATAAATACATTGTCAAAATGGAAGAAATTATAATCATTCATCCCTCAATTCCTATATACTTTATTGCATAGTGCTGCTTTCTTCCATATAAATTATATTTACTTAATCAAAATAGTATTTATTCAATTAAACTCTCATGGGAATATTAAAATTTCAATTAGTTTATTATTATAGCAACAGTTTTATACACCAAACATCATTGAAGTTCTTTCAAAGGTTTAAAATCTCACTAATGTATATTCAATTTAGAAATTAATAATCGTCCCGTGCAAAATGAAACAATTGAGACCATATGAGAAAATGAGAGTGAGTAAAAGTGAAGGATGAGTGAGAAGTGAGTAGAGTTGATTTGCAATCTAAGTGAGCTCGTTCGTGCAGACGGCCCAATAGCAAGCCAATCAATACCACTCACTTTTCACTCATCCTTCACTTTTACTCATGATCGTTCTTGCACACTGGCCCAATAGCAAGCCAATCAATACCACTCACTTTTCACTCATCCTTCACTTTTATTCATGATCGTTCTTGCACACGGCCATTAGTCTAACTATGTATACATATTTTCCAAGATTGTGTTTAAACCTTCTGTAACTGGGCAGAGCCCTCGGAAACATAAATATGATGAAATTATAATAGTAAGGCAAGTATAAAGATAAAAAAACACATTTTGGTATTCGTCATGGAGAAAAATTTATTTAAGTATTATTATTTCGTTAGCAATGACAATAGCGACACCTTCATTACATTTTGTCTTTGTGTATGGTTACAAGAATTTAGTGTGTGAGCTACCTACCTCCATATGAGGCATCTCCAACACTCGTCTATGACTCGTGGTGTGTCAACAGCCAATGAGTAGTAAGATGTGTTGTCACTTACCTGTGGTCAGACTAATCTCCATGGCTCTCTGACGATGACCCAACACTTTGAACTGAGGCAGGGACACCTCATTGGACACACCGACCGAGTTGGGCCCCTCATTCCACTTATAGCGGATGTCCCTCATAGTATAACCAACTGAGAGACAAGATAAGGTGTGCCAGAGGAACTTACAACAGTGAGTGAGGGCGCTGTTAATCCTGAATGTTCGTAGCAACAGTGCACACCACATTCACAAAACACACATACACACGGCACACCAAACACAAGGGAACAAACTCGGCTGGGGCCTTGGGAACCACGTTGTCATCTGGGTGCTTTCGTGCGATGGATATTAGCAACATTAATTGTACCATTTCAAGGAGCCGTGAGTGGAGGAACATTCGAAAGGAGAACTACGATCATTTTCAAAAAGAGAGTTGTCTCTGGTGAAAAACCACTTCCAACGCATTTGCACAGAGATAAATCTTTGTAACCCAAATAAAGAACACTAGCCCTCACATAATTTTGGTGTTGCTAGTTGATATAAAGATTGTAACTTGAGTTTCCAGGCAGCGTTTCCTGTGAATCTTTCATCTCTCACCGATTTAACTTCCTCACTTTCATTTAACAAAGCGATATTATAGAGATAGATATTAATCATTAAAATTGTACATTTAAGAGTAGCTTTTTTAAAAAAATAAAAGGTCTTACAGTAAAAAATAAAATAGTTTAATCAAGTTTCTTTTAAATAATACAAATCCGCTGTTTAAAATCGATATAGTAGGTAGCTACTTTTATAGCTTCATGACTAATATATATATTTTTTTAATTTTGAAGACTAAAGATTTTCCCATCCACGTAGCACGACTCTTTTACAGGAGAAAAGATCAAAATAAATTAAGACAAATTACGGCATCATTTTTCTTGAAGGAGGGTAAAAATGTGCTATGTTGTAAAATCCATGATCCTGCCAGCCGTTCGGGATATGCCATACAAACAAACCTCAGAAAGTTTCTCCAATAATTATTCCCTAACGATCGCATCAAGGACCCAGCAGAGTTGTGTTGACGATCAAAACCCACTTGCCATGAAGTGATTGCGCTCAGCTAAGTATTGAACCATTCCAGACCATGAACTCAGACCATGTTTGTTGTCGTGACAGGGTTCATATCACCGGATAAAATGAAACCAAAGAAACAAATAGAACAAAGTACATATTTAAATCACAAAGTATTAGAAAACTGCAACCGATATGAGAAGTATTTATTTATTAAAAAATTTGTATCTTGGATAGTGTTAATTTTATACTTTTGTTCGCACACGAACATTCAGCTTCTAGACTATGAAAACTGACAAAATATGGCATCTTGATACAGCGCTCAAAGGACTAAATAATTATGTTTGAGACTAGCTTTACACAACAATAAAAAAAATGTGTAAAATTGAAGCAGTAATGTAATAAACTACATAATATGTCTTTCAAAACACAAATTTTATCAACTAGAACATTAGATGTAATTTGACATTATTTATTTTTCTCTTAAAATATAATTATTATTATATTGCCTTCACGAATATATATTTTCTTTTCTCTATTTACATAATGGCTTCTAGCATGAACATGCCTTTTACATTTCGTGTTTTAGGAATTCCTATTGCCGAGTTTATAACTGGATCCTTAGACACATTCTGCGTACAGCTATAATTTACCTTAATATTATAATAATAGTAATAATAATATAATAATAATTCAGGATCTCCCACAAATACTTTTGAAATTATAGGTAAATACGAGTCAAGCGTGAAGCTAAAACAAAAAATTAGGATCAAAATTTGAAAAATACAGATTATGAATATGTTTTTGCATTTAAAAAACCTATATTCGCAACAAACATATTAATAATTATTATTTATTTTATATATTACTCAAGAAGACTCATCAATAATTACTTAGTGCTTAATGTGGTTAATCTCAAATATGGAATAACTTATTTCGATTCCAGGTGGTGTTTATGAAGATATATTCTATTTATTGCGGGTTTGTCCAACTAACCTACTAGTAAATATTTAAATGCAAGAATGGGGGATGTTCCAAGCTTAGCTATGTTGTAAGTAGATTGCGGGACTAGTCTGTGTGTATAGACGGCTCACATTTCATAAATCAACCATAAGACAATGTGAGTAAAACCTGACTGAACAGATAGAGAAATACCGTGGGGGAAAAATGCACTTGAAATGAATGGCCATTTAAATTTGATACTATTTGTGATTGATTCTATTTTTCGTTCATAGAATAATGCATTAAATAAATAATATACTAACGCATAGTTCTGTAGATAAAACTGTAATATTGTTTCGACATATTTTTAAACCAATGACTAAAATAATATTTGTTTATTTTGAATTGCTAGAAAATAACAAATAAATTAATAGTTTATAATCTAGTACATTTTTATTTTATTTATATGACAAAGACTCAATAAAATTACTCAATATAAAACATATGATTTTGAGGTTTGTCTTTATTTGCTCCCTAAAACATGTATGATCTTGATTCAAGCACCAGGGCTGATCCTGTGGACAAGCATCTCGTGTTGAGGGATCAATAACATGAACTTATTATATATATAGCACGCAAAGGATTGTTTCAATATGAATTTCAAAGAATATATAAATAAACTTACATATATGAGCCCCTAAGAATACAAGTGGTGTAAGTCATTTTTTCTCATTTTGAGATAATTGGAGGTAAAGTTAGATCCATATAGAAAACTCACCGATTTTTCTGATATTTTCAAAATAATTAGGTGCATACATAAAGGTTCAACTTAACTTATGCACTAATCAAAATTAGAAAATATAAAAAACTTATCTAGTTAAGAATTTATTTTTACAATTATTTGTATTATTTGATGACTTAGACCATTTGTGCTGTGAACAATTTTTAGAATTAGGCAATTAAATAACTCAAAAGCTGTTTGTTTAAGTTGGGTAATTTTTTAATTGTTAATTATAGATCAAAAAACTTATTTATGTTAAACTTAACGCTATTTATGTTAAATTTAAATCTCCCTAACTTGACACGCATTACATGGCCATTGTCACTCCCATTACTTTGAAAGACTAAACAAAGTTATTTTTCATAGTAGCACTGTAACTTCTATCGAGATTTATTATCACAAACGCTAAACAAGATTTTGAAAATAAATAATGACAAAAAGTAAAAATCTAATGTGTTAAAAGACACAACCAAAAAAAATTCAAGCAACATAAAACACAAAACCCAACTTTCTCACATGAAATAGTTTTCACTATCCCCGGAATTGGAAATTGTTATTGTTCATTATTCTCGTCTAAAATAAAAATTACAGTTAGCAAACAGTTATAATGAAGCAATGTAAGTAGCATTAGTAATAAGCAATGCCTAATAGTTTATTTTATTTAAGCCCTACTAAAGATTTAAGCAGTGTAAAAACTTAACTTTTTCGCGTGAAATAATTGGCCTTATCTACTAAATTGGAATTTTTTATTGTTCAATATTCCCGCCTAAAATAAAAAATTCCTAATAATATATTTTTATTTAGGCCTACTTTCTGGATCATACTCGGAGCCAGATGATGAATTTATTAATTCATTTTCGATCATAGAATCACTAAGACTTTGTTATAATGACCACACTTAGTGTGGTCATTATAACTTAGAAATTTACTCAGACCATCTAAATTCAAAAGCACATCACGACTTACACCACTTGTTCTGTCAACAAACGCGTTGGTGTGTTAACAAGCTTAAATATATAGTGTAATCTAGCAGCAAACATGTAAAGTATGACATACACCACTTTAACAGTTGACAGAATGAACAATTCTTCACATGATTACATTGTTAACTCAAATATGAAAAAAAGTGACTTAAACCACTTGTATCCTCAGGGGTTTTGACTCTAAAGATTACATAAAATTTAATATAGATAACATTAGTTTATTTTGACTTAGACTCCAAAGAGTGCATAAAATAAAATATAAATCGCATTAGTTTATTTTGACTTAGACTCCAAAGAGTGCATAAAATAAAATATAGATCGCATTATTATGTTTTGACTCAGACTCCAAAGAGTGCATAAAATAAAATATAGATCGCATTATTATGTTTTGACTCAGACTCCAAAGAGTGCATAAAATAAAATATAAATCGCATTAGTTTATTTTGACTCAGACTCCAAAGAATACACCAAATTGATAGACATGTACGGTTGTGACTTTGGTTGTATCAACACCTTGGCTATAGCGTCTTATAATTATGTTGAGTTGTATTTACTAACTCTTCATCAAACATTATATCCAAGATTTTCTTACAGATACATTTAAGGAATAAACCAATCGCTATAGTGACATCTGGGAGCGTGTTCTCACTCTACTTCTTTTCATAGACAATGATAGATTAAAGTTGGAAAGGAAAAAGGGAAAATATTATGAGTTCCATGAGTGGATCTGGCGGGCGTTACCCCTAGTGGATAGCCTAAAACAAAGCACTTTTCCATGAGGCGCTTTGACCAATGAAATTGATGACTAGGAGGGAAGGGAAAAACTCCGTGGTTAGGTTATTAGGAGGCCTCTTGTTGTAGTCCAAGAAAGGGATTAGATTTCACAAACATTTTAAACAATGCCGAGTGACCTTGAGAATTTTAACTTCGCAATACCCACAGAAAATGATGAAAAGAACTTCAGATGCCAACATGATTTGAAAGTAGACAGAATGGATGAAGGTTCAAGGAAATGAAACGTGTTTTGTGAACGATAAAGTTGATCTGATAAAATAAATTTAAAGTATAAGTTATTTTATTAATCTTAATTTTCCATAAATAAATCTTAAGTTATCGTTATAAATACAATTTTGTACAGGTTGAAAGTAAATGTCAGTAATCTCCGAAATTATGTTATGTAGTTCTAATTTAAGTCTAATTTAATTTCTTCATCGCTTAGTATGCCATTTCTTTATAACGACTTAATTTTGAGAGGTATATTTTGTCGTTAATGTTTAAATATTTATAAACCGGCCGTAAATTTATTTCTTACTTGTGGGGTGTCATTGAACTGTCTACACGGATTTGCCGACAAGAAGGGGAAACAAAGAAGCTACGAGTACCTTTTTGACAATTTGAATTTGGCAGGTTCCTGTTGGTGCAAATTCATACAAGGTGGAGAAGGGCAGGAATTAATCGCCAGCGATACGTGGGCCAATTGAGGTTAGATTGAGTCAAAAAGTAACTCTTGTTTAAACTGTAGAAGGACTCGGGCGCAAAATGTTGACGATAGTGTTCCAACTGTGGAAAGACCAAGTTGCCAAATGTAGCAGCAATCTTTTTTCAAGTCTAGTAAAAGTCGAGCTCAAATTCTAATGTAATCTTGTATAATATGTTATATTTCTAATTCTTCATTTGTGAAATCAATGGAACAATCGTTTGCAATATGTTAGATATAAAATGAAACACCAACGCAATAATAGTTAACTTACCCTATACGATCACTATTTCACCGGCCAGTTATAGTTTTAAAAATTGTGTGTTACAACTTGTCAGGTACTGGGACGACGTTTCAACAGAGTTTTACAGTATTACGAGAACATTATCATTGCTATGGTTAAATAAAAAATTAGCTTGTTCTGATTTGTACTAAGGAGTAAATGAAATAAACAAAAATATATAAAATGGCTTGGTTTTGTTTTTATTTGAACTACAATTAAGATGTAACATAAATAAAACCTTTAGAATAAGATTTTTTTAGTTTACTGTTTGAATAACGATTTTTAGCACCCTTTTGGGTTATGGAAATAGCGATTATTTTTAGCACAGCGTCTTACTAACCGTTTGCTTTATACACTAATAGCGAATTAGATCCCTATTTATTTTAAGAGTGATTGCCTTTGTGGTGTGATAATCAGAATTCCTGGCTATGGAACCAGATGTCCTGGGTTTGATCCCCAGCGCTCCCAGGTTTTCCTGTGAAACAGTGGGTCTCTAACGGTTTCAACTCAGCCTTGTGAAGGCCAATGAGGAGCTACTTGAAAGAAAAAATAGTGGTTCCGGTCTTGAAACGAAGGTATGTTAATCTGGGCACATGCCACCCTCAATTTGCAAAAGTTGGCACTATCATCGCCAACTAATGGTGGCTTGTTGGTCAGTATTGCTTGATCCTGGGCTGAAGGGATGATTTATTTTTATTATTTAGAGTACTACGGGCCAAACTAATAGCACATTACCCCCATAACTTCCTTAGCCAGCCTGCAAACGACCGTAATGGTTTATCAAAAGAATTCATACAGACACGGAGCTACTGTTTATTTTTAAATTATAGTTCCTGCAGGGGATCGATAGTGGGTACGTAGGTTTATGTATTTAAATAAATAAAACAGTACATATTCAATTTATTCTTAATCTAAATAAGTTCCTTCTGCTATTTAACATAATAAACGGCACGTGTAATCGATAGTCTGGAAGTGGCCGTCAACCAAGTTATTACTTATTGTAATTCATAGTGTAAAATTCTTTATGAATTATTGTAGTTATTATTTAGTATTAAATACCACGCGAAATTTGTTTACTATACGTATTTGGAACCCTGGTACTCACACAGACGCTCAACGTGAGATTCTGAAAAGTGCTTAAAATCAGATAAATATTGACACTGAGTCACAAATGAATGACCATGACTCAAGAGAATCAAAACAAGTGTGATGAGTTCGTAATCACCTTATTAATATGAATTTTGGAAATAGCCCGTTAAAACACTTATATTGGTCACCTCCTTCAAGCACGAATCATTCAACTGTTCTTTTGAACCGTTAAAAAAATACTCGCACGCACGGCCCGTGCTGTAGGTGTAGGCCAAATATGGAAACAACAAGTGTTACTAAAAATGGGCTTTATTGAGGATTTTTATTAGATGGGTTGCTGACTGCTCTCATCACCTTTATGTTGACCATGATCTGGCAACCAATGTCAGCCTCAATGCTACTTCATCCAAGGATTTCTTTAAAACAGCTAATTTTTACAATAGTTAATAAAAGTTGCTACTCTCTTTGTATATGGGATGAAATTACATTGTGAAATTCAGTGAGGTATACTTTTTTTTTAAACAAAAGCATTCAATTCTATTCTGCAGCAAATACCATATAACCTTGGTCTGACAGTCTTAGGCCCAATCTTACAATGTCACGTTATTCTATTCGTTAGGGCTTAACATAGGTTAAATGATAACAACCACTCCTTTTAATTTTACAATGTTTGGTTAGCGCTAATGTCCACATAAAAGTGCACGTAAAGTTAACGCTAGGTCTACATTCCGGTTAGCAAACATAACGTCTACATTAACAACGGTAAACACTCCGCCATGTTGTTTTCAAGACAATTGTTATTATTAAAGTTAGGTTACATTTATTTGTATCATGAAATGGGTGATTTATTGTTTGATTATGATGACTTTGAAAATGAGTTTCAAGTTCTAAGGAAACCAAGACTTTAAAGACCGAAGAGATACAGTAATTGTAACGAAAGAATTTCCTGAATTTTTTTTAACGAGGAAGAATCATTTGACGTTTTCGTTTAAACAAAAATAAAGTTTTAGAAATTATCGAAGTGATTGGACACAAATTAGAATTGTTTATTTTAAATAGTTTGTATTTATCTATTAATTCAATTAGCAAAATTTACTCTTCTTTGCTAAAATTTTAATTTCGTTTTTATTATTTTCAACAAACGTCCTAACAGACAAATAAATATGATAAAAGATAACAGATAACCTTAAACAATCTTAATAAATTGGATTTGCTTTGATCGATTTGTTTTCATAACAGTTCCATAAACGTTGTAATGATCTGCTTATATTCTCTATGGTAAAATTAAGCCAATCAAAAGCTTTGAAACAAATCTAGCGCTCCGAGAAAGTTAACGATAAGAACTAATGGAAGCCACCTGTTCTTAATTTGACGAGCACATAAAAATAGTATTGTAAAACACAACGCCAAGTTTAACCAATAGTTAGACTTTATGAACAGTTAAGTTACGAGGATTTTGAAGAAACATTGTAAGATTGGCCCTTAATTTTTAGCATATGCACAAGCTATCACTATTATATTAATTTAGATTTATTACAATACTTGAATGTTGGCATAAAAAATATAAAAAATCCTTGGTATTTGAACCAGGACTTCTAGTTTCTCCTAATTACCTCGATTAACTTCACTTCATTCGTGTTGCATTGTTCATTCAAGAATAATTTTGAAAGTGCTTTTTTAAATTAACAGCACTTTACGACCCGATTAATTCCATAGAATTTGGAAAGCAGATAACACATTCATGCTGACCTCAATAGCAGTGATAATACCCGGTCCAAAATACAACAGAAATAAGTGGCTTGTTTTCTTGGAGAGAAAGAAGGTATCGTGAATGTCCCTATAACACAAGATCCCCTACACTGTATTTTGCTGGCGTTATATCAGTCTGCGCATTTCATTCCCTTCTTATATTTGCGATGCTCACAATCTTGTGAGCTGAACATCCCATCTTCCTTTCCTTAGACATCTCGTCACGAGGTAGTTATAGGAATATACACTCCAATTGTCGGTGGTTGTAAATCAATTCATGTAAAAGAGTGGGTTGTTTGATTCACGCATTGGCTCTCTTTTAGATACATACTTGGGCCATAAACGGTGGTTTTTGTGACAATTCTTTCGAAACATTCTCTCAATGTACCAATCGACGCGTTCTAAAGGCTTGGATCCTCGATAATAGACTACCAAAAAGCCTTGTTATTTCCCGCTACCCTTCAGTTTATTCACCCAGTGGTGGCTGGTAAACTGAGTACCATACTCTGAGACCACTTTTTAGACTTGGCCATTTCATTTACATAATCAGTCGTGGTCCTTTTAAAAAACCACGTGTTGGCTGGACCTCCTAATTATGAAGAGATTTACATATTTAGTATAAATATCCATTCCACAAAATATGTTTTGGGCACCCCTGGCTCCCTTTGGATATGAACCCATGATATTAACATACACCTTCTACAGAGGCTGGTGGGCTGATACTATTTGGAGTTTTTTTGGTTTGTGTATTGGAATGTTTTGTTTTTTGGCATATGTCACACCCCCTTAGTAATTGTCTCACAGTTCTGCGCATGTCCGATAATGTACATGATCCGTTTACTGTCTGGACTGTTTTGTAGTCTCCGTGATGTCCATAGTACTCATGATGTTCTTCAATCAGCTCCCTAGTAATATTCTCTGGGACATACAACTTCCAAACCTGAGGTTTTCTCGCTCTCTTAAAATCACTCACTGGTAGAGCTGCTATTTGGTGCTGAGTTTTATAGGAAAGGACCCACTCAACTGTTTGATAATCTTAGCTAACAGTAGGTCCTAGTATTATTACTGATGCATGAACTAAACTATATTATTCTCCTTTTCTCAGGGTCGTCTTTAAGTGTTACCAACTTGATCACTTGAAATTATCCTTCCTCTGCCATACTTGTGCTTGCCTGGGGTGGGTATCTGGGTAGAGGGTTTGGTATTATTTGTTCTTGATGTGGCACAAACTGTATCTCTAGTTGACATTCTTGTAGTAGAAGAAACCACCTAGTTATTTTACCATGAAACAGCTGACATCTTTGAAGGAAAGAAAGGACCATGGGGTCTGTAATTATCGTGTTTGAATGACCATAAATATATAATAAGGCAAAGTGATCGCCAAACGTTCACACTGTGTGACTCAGCACTGTTCAGAGTTCAGCTCGCAAACTCTATAGGGTTCTGCTGCCACAGCTTGTCTCATTGAAATAATACTGCCCTCAGGGCGCAAGTAGATACGTCACAGTTAACAAACATGCATTCATTAAATTGAGGATATATTACCATAAGCATGTTAACAACAAAACTGGTCTTTATTTGGAAAAAAACCCTTTCTAGCCTTCACTCCAATTCCATCGAGCCCCTTTTTAAGTCAAATGCAGGAAGGGAGCAATTAGCTAAGAGTGATCTTTATTAAAACTTCTATCAAAGTTAATGTGTACCAAGAAAACCTGTTTTTATGTCTAGGAAAATTAAAATGGCTTCAGTCTTTTCCGGAGATGTTCTTATTTCCTTAAGCGTTATTTGGTGGCTTAATAAAGTTAATTGTTTGTAGCCAAATATTGATTTCTCCAAATTTATAGTAATCCTCCCTCTTTTAGCCACGTTAACACCATTTTATATAGTTTTGTGCAGTATTCCTCAAATTCTGGCGTTATGACCATTAGACCATCCATATAAACTGTTGCCCATGATAACATATCTCTACCAAGGACCTCCTTTAATCCAAGGATAAACTGGGTCACAGATACAGAAATAACAAAAGGTAAACGTTAGAACCAACACGTACTTCTATTAAACATGAAGGTTGTGTATATCTCCTAAAAGGCTCCGTTCAGGATCTAACAATATAAAGCTGTTAGATCTAACAATATCTGATACCAGCATCACTCAAATCGGTAGATTAGTTCTTTCATTGACGCAGGAGATCCATAATCAGTCCCGAGAATTTGATTCACGTGCCACGCCTCCAGGAAAAGTTGGACCTTCCCACCCAGTTTTATTTCTCACGACCACCATAGAATTTATGATATCAGAATGGGCTCGTTCTATGACGCTCTACCCTAGCATATGTTCCAGTACATTTTAAACCACTTCCTGCTAACTATAGGGACTCGGGTACGAATTACAGTAAAAAGATGACGGGTTCGATACCACCGGATGAAATTTAGGCCTATACTTCTTATTAAATCTAGAGATGATCAAAGATACAGTTTCACACTCATATAATATTCTTACCGGTTGTTCTAGTTTCTATAGCGTTATTTCCTCAATATCTTCTAATGTTTTGTTTAGTTATTCATGGTGGATTGTAGCTTTACTCTCGCCCTTCAGCCTGGCTTGTGTTGGACGAAAGTTATCTTCCCCACATGGCCCGTCGTGAGGAACGTACTTCTGCCTCTGTAAAGCAGATGACTCCATTTTTTCTAAACCAAACAATACTGGTTCTCCTTCCGCAGGTTGGCTCAGGGCATCACTTATAAAACTTTTATCTTGATTATTTATGGTTCTTCTTCACTCTCAACTATATTGTAAGTTTGTTGTCCTGTTAGAGGAATTTTGAATACATTCTACTTTTCGGCCTTCTCACCGTCTCCCCACTTTCCTTAAGGTTGACTTAAAAAATGTCATTTTAGGATTCTTCTCCTCTATTAAAATCATTATTGCCAGAGTTGTACCTAAAAAATACATTTTGACCACACATAGCCCTATTATTCAATACCTTCTCTCTAAGCAATTGACATTTTTCAAATATTAGGATGGCTATTCATACCTCTCTAGTAAAGGTTACTCCAACACATTTAGGCCCTTTCACGAATTATACCTTACTTGAAACATATTAAATGATGCCACCCTTCAACACAAGAATAAAAGTTACAAATATGGCCGCTATATTTAAATTGGATACCACAAAAAGTATTTATTCCACGCCTATATTTTTGAAATTAAATTACAACAATACGGATTGTCGAGCCCTTAAGCCTCTCACTCTATTGACACATAACGAAGTCACACTGTTAACGAGAAAAATTAGTATTTTGAACTCGGGATGAGTCGTGACTATTTCCTCGTAGCAAACTTGTTATGGCACTTACGTCCAACCTACTCTCCATCAAAAGTCCAAAGTGGTTTGGTTAACCTGGTGGTCTAGGGTTAAGGTATTGGGGGTTCTGGGCTCATTCCTCGGTCCCGGCACAGATTTATCTGATTGCTAAATCCTTCCTTCACCTCTGACAAGATGTGTATTAATCACAACTTGTGAATGTGAGGAATGCCAGGCCTCCAGTGTGGTTCGGATTCCACGCTAAATTGTAGGTCCTCCATTTCATCTCACAATAACCCTGCCATTACACACTAGCTTAAGTGCGTATAAGCCGAACGGGTAGTAAGACACAGTTCTGCTAATAATAATAATAATAATAATAATAATAATAATAATAGTAAAAATAATGATAACAATAACAACAATAATATTAATAATCCAAAGTGGTTTGGCCTAATCTGTCTCTTATCTCAGGGGCCCAGCCATTTATAAACCATTTCTTCAGTTGTTATTCGTTTAATAAATCTGGTTTGGGTCGTTAATTATTATTAATGTAACCCCCCTGTCCTTAACTAGCACGTCAGCCCCCTACCTAAACACACCCTCACTCGCATATGGGCTTTGATTCCATAGAAGCAATAGTTTTTGCACTCGATGCGTACAGGCCTTAGAGATAGAGCAGTGGTAAACCATATTGGAGAGGTCACTCCTGATGTTAAGAATATTCTTCTTAATGACAGGATATACTTTAGATTCTTCTCAATGTCTATAAAGAATTACGTAGTGGTCACTCATAGCCACAAGTGTAGAAATATTGGGCACATTATTGAGTTCTGTCCCAATTAAAACTCCGTGTGTGGGAATGTGAATTAGGTAATTAGGTTAAGGGTTGCAAAGCCCAAATAGAGATGTGTATACCCTTCGCCAGTAGGATCAGAGAAAGCTGTAACAAGTCCAACTCACGTGAATGTCCACTAAAGTGAAGCTGATACAGAAACAAGAATAGAAATCTAACTATGGAGCATACTGATGCAAGAAATACGGACCGGGAAATAATGGACAAAATTGGACTAACACTATAAGGTTTATATAAGAATATGAAAAAGGAGACCTAAAGTAAAGACATGAACAAGACCTGAAGAGAGAAAAGGGCAATCCACCATCAAGACAAAGGAGGAACCTGGAGATAGCTTCATCTTACAGAAACCAGAAGCTAAGCCTCATCGTTTCAACTGTCACTAAAACCTATTAGTGGTAGACGGATGAGCAGGTGCCAACAACATCTGCTACGGAGATTAAATCCAAATCTGAAAAGAAGCCACACATATGGTGGTTTGTGAAGAAAGAAAAATCAATTGTAGTAGAGCTTGAGGATACTGTAAACAGCAGCCAGGGAAATGAAAAGGTACCAACAGCTCCCGTCAAACCAACCACTAGAAGGGGAGTGTCAGTGACTGAGGAAGAACGGGAAACGGCCGAAAAGGATGAATCCAAACTAATGGCAATATACTCCATTTTCGAGGAAGTACTCCAGCTATCAAGGGTGGAGGAACAGCAAAATTTGCACCTGGCCTTGCAACATCTCATAAGATCAGGGTACGAAATAGGAGATACAATAACGTTTCAAATTCCCAAAGATTCTAACCGAATGCTCCCGAAGTCCATAAAACTACCAATGGAGCCAGCAAGCCTTTGTGTTAAAGTGAATAAAATCTTTGAACGAAAGATGAGGTATTCAATAAAGAGTTACTTTATGACTATTCGTCAAAGCACGCGGTCACATTACATTTGGTCTAAAAGCCACATGCATACATATATATCACCCTAAATAGGGGAAAAGGATGAAAGCAGCTCCCATAGTAACATCAGAATAGGGCAGCCGAACGGAATGAAGAGTGTGACACATGATGTACATGATGTGTGATACATGAGATATGGAGGCTTGACTAGGAGATGGAATCAGACGTTGTGTCCTTGCAGAAATCATATAGCAAGACTAGGTAGACTCCACACATGCCCATTACAATAAGGACTGTCTCAGATGGAGAATGATCCCATTAGCGCTGTCATAGTGTTTAACACAGGTATAACAATAGCAAAAATTTGTTAGTTCAGTGATGAAAAGGTAACATTTCTGGAATTTAGGACTAAGGTAGGCAGGTGTATGTTGACGAATATGTATTTTCAGTTCTGTGAAGAAATCAAAAAATACTTGGAAAAACTAGCGGAGGTTAGTAATGAATATCCAAGAATCCCGTCAATATACATCGCCAATGCTGATGCAAAGTTGCTCATGTGGTTCATCGTGAGAATGGAAGAGAGAGGAGACAAACTAGAAGAAGTACTGAATACCATGCGATTAGAGATTTCTAACGAGATAAAAAAACCGAAAACATACGTGAGAAGAGAGGAAGCATTCGAAAATATTGATGTGACCATTTTCAACCTCGCAATAGCCAGCACTATAAACGAGTGGAGAGTAGTATAGCATGAACCTGTGACCACAATCTCATCTACTTTGATCTGACCACTGGGGGATGGGAGGAAATGGAAAGTGGAGTTGGAAGATGACGCTGACCTAGCATCAGAAAGTGTATTGGAGATATTAAGGATAGAATTGGTGCTGCCGACGCCAGTGTCATCTGGGATCAATGTTAATCGGAAGGCCAAGTGGCTCATACGGGCTCTGTAGGATGTCATGAAAGTAGTGATATCTTTACAGAGAGAGATACATAAGGTAACTAACAGACCCTGGGATGACCACCTGCAGAGGCTACTAGGGAAGCAAAGAAAGCTAAGATCTACCAGCAATTCCAGGACCCAGCAAGTAAACCTATGCTTCAAGGCGCATAGAGGAGATAAAAGGAAAAATTTGAAAGTAGCTTGGTTGTGGTAAAGGAAGCGAGCTGCGAGCAGTGCGTAGGAGAACAAATGACTACAAATGCATGGAGAATTCCTCAAATTGGTAACTGGAAAGTTTAGGTCCCCAGTTTCAACTACAACACTACGAGGACCAGACAAACAATTATAACTTCCTGGGAAGTATCAATGGATCAACTGTTGGACACGTTTCTTCCTGATGACACCAATGAAGGAGAGGACGAGCAACACAAAGTGGCAAAACGACTCATGATAGACTATTACGAAGACAACACATACTTGGATCCTGTGACCCGGAAATCTATCAAAACGTTCATAGTTTCAATGAATAAAAAAAAACACCTTAACCTGGTGGTATCAAGGTCAAGGTACTGCTAATAAAGTCTGATAGATGCGTATGTCATCCGACTGAAGAATGAATGTATTGTACAAGGCAGGGTGCCAAGCATATGGAAACAGAGTTAGGTATTCATTCTAAGCAAAGGAGAGGACAAAAATACCTTCTACCTAAGTCATATAGGCCTATATGATTATTAAACACCTGTGTTAAACTTTAAGAAAGGATTCTCTGTACAAGACTGCAGAAACACTGAGAGGTGGTACAAGGGCACCAGAGACAATATAGATTTAGTTGGGGAAGGTCAACGGAAAATGTGATCTCCATGGCTTTGACAAACCTTAGTGATCAGCCCTGTTTAAGAAATTGCGGTAAATTATATGTCCTAGACTATATATAATAGTTCCCTAGATTACTGTTTGGACAGATACAGCACGCTGAGGTGTCCGGGATTATTCAAAAGTAAAAAAAATGACCAAGGGATTTCCCCAAGTAAGTGGCTCTGTATTTTGGGATGTGGGATTGGTGGAATTGGGGGCCATCGTTGACGATCTGTTGGTGATATTCAAAGGAAACTCGAGACTAAAGCTGTAAATCAAGGTTAACTGGGTACTATAAGATATAGTCTAGATACTTGGTGAAAACGTTTGAAGCTAAAACTAGCATCAGCAAAGACCACCTATTTGCTGTTCATGGGTGTGCTCAAAAGGAATCCAACTCTGAAGATAAAATTCCAGAACGTAAAGTGGGGCAAACCAATTATATATCTTAGTGTGACTTTGGAAGAAAAGATATCTTTCAATGCCCAAATGAAGCAAATATGCGGAAAGACTACGCGATTGATTAGCAAACAATAGGGCAAGAGAGGTTCCATATCCCTATGCGGGACATAAAAACCTATCACGAAGTGATACATGTTTCCTTAGTGAGCTATGGAGGAAGCGTGGGGGCTCACAGACTCAAATTGAAGAAACAGGCTCGGATGATTTTAGAATCTTGAGAGGGACATACTTCTAAGGATCTCTGGAGAATATTTGACAACGTAAATGGATACGATAAGCGTTACAATAGGGATTAACACGTTGGACCTAGAAGTTAGACGGAGAGACGTCGAGTATTGGCTGAAGATAGGAGATCTCTGGAAAGTAGAAGTGCACGCCAGAACCAGAGATACTACGTTAACGGAGATAATTAGGGTCATACTCGAGGAGTGGAACTATATCTGGGTGAGAAGCACTAAAAACAGGATAACTTTCGATCTATTCCAAAGTGTTCAGGAGTGACTGGAGCTTGGACACCTTTAACCCACCCAGTGACTTGTCAGCTACATTACGGGACATGGCCCATACAAGGCGCTTCTCTACGATAAAGTACTAACCGAGACAAGTTCATATATCTGTGGAGTGATGGAAACACCAGAGCACGTTGTCTGAAACTGTGGAAACACACAGCATCTATGGAGCCAGCAATACGAAGTTCTCCAAAGACATAAAATCTACAACATACTAATATATCATGGCATCCTGTGAAAGCTCCTCTATGAGGTCGCAACATTGAAATCACTAAAGGAAAAATAAGACAACATAGACAGACTAAGACAAAGAGAGACTTAGGTGATACCGGCCAAGAATAAACAGATGATACACTGAAAATGAAAACTAGAATGACGAAGACTATGATTGGGATGACACACAAGATATAGGACAATGAATAGTAGGATATCAAAGGACAAAACCTATACAATTAATGACCTACGTGACAAGGAAGGGATGTGACCTACTAAAAATATGAACCAATCTCCGGGTAGTCTGAAGATGAATCCTGAGGGACGAGGGCCGGATACCGGAGTTCTTCTGATGTTGAGATGTAGTCCGGATATATTTCGGAAGGTGAACATAACATACAGGGGAAGTTAGAAGAAATGGGGGAAGCAGCCCTAAGATCTATAAGAACCTGCCTATTTGGGGGTTGTTGCAACCCTATTCTCACAGGTGGGCTTACAAGCTGTTAGGGTGGAGGTCCTTGTTTCTACCTCCAGTTATATCTATCATTAACAGGTTTCACACAGCTGCTTACGTTTTAGTTTTGCTGTAAGTTTCAATTTTTACCATACCTCCTGGATTGTTGTACTGAGCTCAACATCTGTAGCCTTTTAGCCTGACCCTATGGACTGGAGTGTAGCACTCTCTCGTGTATTGGCATATTCTGTAATTTATCTCGGTCATTCCTGGAAGTCCAACTTCTCTGTGACTGGGCGAAAATCCACCGTATTGTTCACCCCTGTCGCTATCAATATATTTTGGGTCTTTTATTCCAAGTGTTGGAGTAACTGTGTCACGAGTTTCTCTTACCTTTTCAGGGCGTCCTAATGGTAGCCCTGATTTTTTAGGTGCTTTATATATGTTTTCCTGGCACGAATTATAGGTTCCATTAAATAGTGTCTGTAGGGACAAATATTTTTGGAATACCGACCTTAAATTGGCTAAGAAATATTTGTGGGCTGTTTTATAATTGGTTCAAACCCAGCCGTATCTCTTGAACCAGGGTGCATGCATGCTCTTTTGAAAGAGAGACATGTGTTGTTGTACTAGACCAGCCATTTCAAGGCTATATATTATTAAAAATGTCACGACAATAATCCTTTCAGAGTTTAGATGTAGAGATGTTTATAGTTGAGATAGCGATAATACCGGTTCTCTGGGAACCAAGCTGTTTATATAATAACTTAATAAAATACTATACTGACATGCAAAACTATTTTTCAAATATGTTTTCATATTTTCTTATTTTTTAAATATCGTATAACGGCTCTGTTTCCAGTCTTGTTGAAAACAGAAAGTGAACCTTATATCAATGACGTCATATTTTTGAATCAATTAACTTTTATAATAAAAAAAAAATGCAAATACTTCGTCCTTGAAATTTATTTTATTGGTTAAATCATAGAAAAAACCACGGGATAGTATTGGCAGCATCGTTTCTACAGGCGTTAGTAACGCTGCTATCGCGCTGCTAAAATCACTCGTAGAAATGGGCTCTGAACGTATGTGAGCCCATTTATTTTAAATATCATCAATAAGTAGAAAAAATTATATTATTGTGTAGTCAGCTTTAATATATTTATTTTTAGTAAAAATATAGCATGAGTTTATCAATTTTCATATCAGAGCAAAGTTAAATTGTAATATTTATATTTTGAGACATTACTAATAATAATAATAATAATTTATCTGTTAGATAAAAGAGTTTATAATATTAGATTATATGTTTGTATAGGATAGTAGGAGCTAGGACAATGTATTTCTTAATTCAACTGTTGGGAGACAGGGATGTGCTCGGTGAAGAGTTGACTATGGATAAAATGTAACGTCTTTAATCATTACCAATCACCAAATGGTAAACAAATTGATAACGACTCGCACATGGTCATTAATGGACCAATACCATCACGTGAATAAATGTATGATTTTACACATCGAACGTTTCAAATGAACAATGTTTGAGTGATCCAACTGTCTACTGGCTATTTACACAAGTAGTAGTTATCTTAAAAGAATAGGATGAAGAGAGCTATTTAATGTCGGGGTCGTGATCAACTTAACTTTCACTTAATGTTAACTTGACGTAATTTAACGTAAAGGTTATCTTCGTGTTTTTAAATGGAAGCGATCATGATGCAGTTCACTTAACTCAAGAGATGTCCTGGGAGGTCTTTCACTTTAAGTTACGTTACATGAGGAATATCACGTGACCTAGCCAGCCAATCATTATGGGAGAGACGCCTACAGGGCTATTTAGTAACACATATTTTATTGTTTTTATTACTAAGGTCTTTAGCTTCAGTTCTAGTGATCGGACATTGAAACAAAAATAATTAAACTAAAATAAAAAAGCTAAATTTATTAAAAAAATTTAATGATAATCATTTATTATATCGATAGAAAACAGTAAACATTCAGAGATCATCACTTTACAAATAGTACAAATCACAGATCAAAATACATAGGCACTCTAGAATGCAGATGTTTGGCTCGAGTTGTTACGTTAAGTTACGTGAATCTTGTTACGTCAAGTTACTGGAATCGTGATCACACATCTGTTTTCTTAAGTTAAGTGAACCTTAAGTGAAGGGTACTTTAAGTTAAAGTTAAGTTTATGGTGATCCCGGCATAACGTTCGTCACCAGCAATCACTTGTAAAGATTATGGGAAACTGTATGACGTAACAAAAGCTTCAATTGGACCATTTGGATATGAACCATGATCTGGATAGTCTGGTATGCTATTACTTGTCCAACCGTGCTGAACATATTTATTAGGTTAAGCTCTGTACACTTACGGCTGTACACTGACAAAGTGAGAATGAGAGGGATAATTGACTATAGCGCAATTTGTGGGCCAAGATCAAAAGCCGTTTTGTGGGGAGGGGAGGGGGAAAAAAGACGATAGACTCGTATAAATATATCACTAGGGATATAATATTAGGATAGATCCTTGTAGATGCTTGGATAACTAAAATAAAAACTAAATATATTATATTCCTGGGCAATTTTCAAAACTACTAAAATTAACTAGCCCAGTGGTTTCCAAACTAGGAGTCACGGCTTGTTTTAGTTGGCGTCAGAATCCTTTTTGAGATAATGGCTTGATATATTTTACTTATGATGAAAAAAGCAAGGTGAAAAGATCAAATAGGTAAATGGTTAAAATAATAAAAACTTTAGTTTAACGATTTGACTACTTTTGATTACTTAAACTACAAACGTTGCTTGTTGAATTAGTTTGCTGTAGCAGTCTGGAACTCAAAAGTTCCTTGCCGCACTTACATAAGTACGCCACCTATCCCTACCTTGAGTAAGTTCTATACAGTCCACCTCATTACACACTATTCCTATCTTGAGCTAGTTATATCCAGTCCACCTCATTACACCCTATTCCTATCTTGATCTAGTTCTATCCAGTCCACCTCTCTACACCCTCTCTATTTCAGGTTCATTATAATGCTATCCTCCCATTGGGTTTGCTATTCAATACCCTGAACAAGGTTCTGGATTTTCCCATTCACGCTGCATGTTCTGCACACCATAATCTACAAGACTTGATTATCCTAACAATGCATTGTAATGAGTACAGGGTATCTACCTCATCATTATGTAAACTCCTACACTATCCAGTAGACTCTTCCCTTTTTGGACCAAATATCTCCCTAAGCACCTTGTTTTCGAACACTCTAAATTTGTTTTCGTCGTGTAAGGTAAGAAACCACGTTTCACACCCATAGAGAACAACTGGTAAAATTATTGTTTGGTTTATTCTTAGTTTTACATTCCTTGAAAGCAGGAGAGATGTCAACAACTTACTGGCCGAGTAGTAACAAGCATTTCCCGATTGTATTGTTTTCCTAATTTCCAATCTAATATCTTTATTGCTAGCTAAAATTGTTCCTACATACCCATTGGGATCGTTGATTTTTTTTTTTGAGACATCTTAATTTCACTCATATGATCACTATATAAGCCATTTATAATAACAAATTTAAGAATGTGGACTTAACGTCAGGCTAGTTTGGTTTATCTGTGATGAGCTCAGTATTCAAATTACGTCTGGGAGTATTTGGGGTGATATTTCCTAAACGGTTTCCCCACAAATAAAGGCGCATTTACCCTTAACTCTACGATGCAGGTGTAATTAAGTTATGATATTCTGCACGAGTAGTAGGATTCTGTGAAAATGGTAATAACGTTTGTATGTTATCAATGGCCCACAATGGTCTCAAAGAGCAAAATTTGGTTCAAACCCAAGGTAAATTTGGAAACCACTTGACTGTTCACTTGTCAGAAACTCTATATTGCGAGAATATGGCCAAGAAGCAAAATAAAACGGCCACAATGACCTTAATTACATGAATACCATATATAAATATCTCCTGAAGGCATTGCATGTACTTTAAGTGATTTCATGGAATAAGCCCTTCTCAGGACCAAATTTGAGTTGAGAGTCCATCTGTCTACCTTACATATATCCTGCCTACGCCACTGATTATTATTATCATTAATAATAAATATAATTACTTGTACAACTTTAATACTGCTATACCACTAGCTACGATGAATAGATTTTACATTACCGTATTAATGTTTATCCAAACAAACTATGTAAATATGGGGTCGCAGTCAATTTAACATCTTTCGGGTAGTTCGAACATTTCTGAGTTTACTACGAATGGGCTATAGCTGATTTCTTAGTGACCTGGTTGATCTATACCTGTAAAACATCTAGGCATGGCTAGTAGTGAATCTTTAGATTCTAATGTATTGCTGAAATAAAAACAACACTTTTCTTTTGTTTCAAATGATAGAAAAGAAGCCAATATTTTGTCAGTTGTAAATACCACAGCTCTATATTTGTGATTTAATATGTAAAAATACAAGCTTTCTCGTGTGAGTTGATCCGAGTCTCGTATCGTCTACAATAAATCACACTCGCTTCTAAGATACGTACCCGTACTACCGTTTGTCTGCAGTAGCATATCCGGTTGTCGGCAAATAGTACGTTTCTTACGGATATAACCAGTCAACAAATTAGAAACCAATATTGGTGGACTAAAATGTGTCACATTGGTTGAAGTAAAGTGTTTCATTGTAGGCAGACCCTCTTGAATCATGAAACATTATCCGCTAAATGGGGGGTGACCGATGGTAGACGAGCTATTAGGAAGGTTCTGCTGCTGCTGTTAAAAGAATAAGGTCTCCGGTTAGGTTCACTCCTGCTGAGCGCACGGGGAGGGGGGTTGGTGCCCTTGTACACTGCGCCACTGTACCTGTAGATAAGTTAATTTCGGTCGCCCTTTGCCTGTGCCCGAGGACTCGGAACTGAGGAAGTTGGACCTCGCTGGAGATACCTACTGACTTTGTTCCCTCGTTCCATTTGTATCGAATATCGTGCATTGTGTATCCAACTGTGAGTAGAGAAAGAAAAAAAAATTACGGGGACTATGAAAGTTTAATATAAGGGTTCAGGTAACATTAAGGTAATAGCTAATGAAAAAAAAAATAACAAAAAAACTATACATATTTGTGAACATTTATAAAAAATAAATGAATAAATTATTGGTTCAAGGCCATTATAAAAATTAAAACTTTTGAAAAGCTGACCTATAGTTTAATTTCTACCATACATCTACTTAAAAATAAAACAAATCAAGGTTGAAATGAGAGTCTTAGAGTAAAATAAAACGTTTTGATAATTTTCATCAAGACAACTATTATTTCATTTCACATTAAGAAAAGTTGTGAAACGCGTGACAGCTTGAGTAATTGCTTTAAAAAATATGGTTGGATCACGGTAATCTTGAACTTTCTTGGCAATATTTCTAACAAGCAGTCACATTTCCATGTGTCACGTAAATATGTTTTGTCGCTTTCCCAAGTCATAGAGACATAACATATTCACCATGTGGATGAACAAGGAATTAATTGAATTTAGTAACGTTTCTACAATTATAAAAAGTCCAAGATACCGAAACTAGATAATGCTATAAACTGGGTGTCATGCTACTAAATGGGCCATTATAAATACAATTCCTTATGGAAACAAAATTGAGAAGGTGTTAGTAAATAATTAATAATAAAATATTCTATTAAAAATAATAATATATTTTAATTTCCCTCTGCTGTGTTGAATTTTGATACATAAAATATCGTAAAATTCATATTTTGTAGTCAAATATGTTTAAATAAATACCAATATTCACACGGCAGAAGGGAAAATACAACTGTTTTCTGTTTAAATAAAATATAGAGTCGACTTGATTGTACTAAACACAATCTTTTTTTTGATATGTTCATTATTGTCTCAACTATATTTTAATTTAACCACAAACAGATTCAACCTATTAGAAATATTTACAAGGATAAATAATAAAGGTATTCAATCCAGCTATTTATAGCTAATATTTGCCAAAAGAAAGTTTGATTAATAACTCACTCATAAAACCGTGCATACGAAGCAGGACGAAAAAGCACATGCTGTTAGCAAAAGCCAAAGGTTGGGAAGTTGAATCGAACATAAAATCATGCAGAACCAAGAGAAAAATAATGCTCAGTGGCGCCACTACCAGCCTGAAAATACGATGGATTTCTCACCTATTGGTCTGATATATGGAGAAGTTTTCATTAGAATATATTTGAGTGGTTTTGTTGTATGATTCCATCATCTAAAAGTGAGATGCCAGAAGCTATTCGAGGGGCGCCACTTAGTTAACATAATTAGATGCACAATGCAGGCTCTGCACTGCCCTCTGTCAGTCAGTACTTTTTATCCTTGGCAAGTTTCAGCTTGTTTTCACGGAATTTATACTAAGAGAAGTTTTGCTTGTGCGAAGTGCGCCACAAATATTTGGTGCAGCAGTTTGACAACAGAAAGATCTTTTTGTACTTTGATAGTAAGTATATTTATGTGTGTTTATTTTTTTTACAGAACTTGTCTTCCTTCCCCGGGCACGACGCTCAGTGCTGTTTTTGAGAAGGAGACCGAAATTAATCAATCAAAATAATAAAACACAATATTGGTAGGAAAATGTACAGTGTACAAAGGGAAGATAATATACTCTACAATATGTACAGTAACAAATGCTAAAACAAACACAATTATTACAAAATGAACCTCTATTTAAAGACCATAAACTTTGTTTCGAGATTTTATTTATAAAATACATTTTAACCTAGAAATAAAAAACAATGTATTTATATGAATATTGAAGGAATTATAATTACATATCCATACACTAGAAGGAATTGTTAATTTTTCCAATTTATGACTTAGACTATTAAAATTGTTTAACATATATATTTGATAAGGAAGTCAATTTCAAAGAGTCTTATATTGTAATGATGTAAAAATATTCTCAAATATCTAAATGCAATTTTTGTGTCATTTAAAACTTTAACCTTTTTGACAGTAATATAATAAATGATTCCATTTATACAGTATTATAAGTAGGCTTATTCAAATAAAATCATACATTTGTAATTGACTATACACATACTAGGTGCAAATCATAAATAAATATTTAATCTTTATTAAATAATAATTATGAAAGTATTTTATGACATAATTGTACTATGATAACAGGAATACTTTATAATATTGGTTAATATTTTAGAAATATTACTTTACTGTGGATAGTCAAAATTAAACATTATGATATAAATTGAATGGATTGGACAATTATTAAATTATAATCCATTTCAATAACAATTGATGATTTCTGATGTTAAGTCAATAGCCGAATTTATTTAGAAACCCCCCCACGATCTATTACACTAGCATTATTATAGTTTATGTAAATGGACTATGGATGTAAATTAGACTCACAGTGCTTCATGAATAATTAAACATATTAGTAATTTTATTTCTATAAAATTATGATTAGTTAAAATACATGATAATAAAATATAGCAAATAAATATACATATATAAATTTTAGCACATAATGTCATTTGGTTTGTAAGTCAGCATTTAATTTTTATTATTTCATAGATTAAAATACTCAAAACAAGTGTTTGGAAATTTTTAAGAGCGCTTTTAAGAGCCTTTGAGAGAATATGAAACTTAATTGGAGAATATACAATATATACAAAACTTCACTATCTAGCTTCTAACCGTCGAAGTGGATACCATCTGTTAGAAAATGGATATGCAGAGTACATCCTTGGACGTATAAATTCACTGCCAAAATAGATTCTTCAATCAAAGGATTTTCCCAACGTGCTGTTAAAAATAATGTACAGCCATTGTCCATTTTTTACAAGCACAAAAGCTTTGTCAAAGATTTTTCAGAATAGCTATAAATTGTAATACTTACAACTCTCTATCTCAATATGGCATAGCTGGCGATCCATGGGAAAGTACTGAAGATTCATTGGGCAGGAGGCAGTGATGGTTAACCTGCACACACACAACAGTTACATGTCACTACAGCTTGTTCAACTTGTTGGAGTCAAATAAAACAAATGGTACGACACAATCGTACACAATTTATCTAATAGTAAAGTTAAACTTGGAACAAAATTTTAAAAAATAGGTTTTTGCTGATAAGTGATTTACTGAATTTCAATTTTTTTGAAATTAGGCAAACTATTTTGTTTAAAATGTATATATGGGGAGTGTTTGACATAACAATTAAAACTGTATACTTACTTTTCGGTACACAATTAATTTATGGTACTTTAAGATACTTTTTTTAATTTAAAATATTTTAAAAATAGTTCTAAGGACTTGGTTCAAAATGGGTATCTGGTAAGTTTTTTACAATATAAATAATTTTATTTATTTATTTTTACTAAAAAAAATCATTTTATAATAATTTACTGACGATTATTTTTGATGTTCAATTTTTTGAAAAGATCTTGAATGGTTTCGTTCAAAATTAGTTTCTGGTATCTATTTTACATGATGAACAATAATGTATAATAAATTTTCTAAAATAAATTAATCTAAAGACTCTTAGCTATAGCTAACTTTAGACAGCTTAAAATTTTTCAAAAATGGCTTTGAAGATTTATCTTAAAATGGATAATATATATTAATACTTATTTGACCTTTTTTTTTACATCAACTATGCCTGTAGAAATAATAACATTCAGTCAAGTACGTAGACCTATGCATGTTTATTGCACCAAAATGTTAGCTAATGTTACAATTAATTATTTGCAATGTACTTTGCATGTTTGTTCAAGATTTTACTAATTATTATATTAGTTATTTAATGGGCACCTACTTCTTTTGTGGATGCTCAATATTAGCTTTTAACAATTTATTTACATCCGGCTTCAAACGATATTTACAGAAAATTCTATGATCACGAAAATACGAGGATTGTTTGGATTCCTAAGATTTTAACAGGGTGGTAATCAAATATTGATTCGGAAAAACTGATTTTTCAAAGTCTATCTCGCTTTTGATCCCTCTCTCTCTGGTACTTAATCCAGGGCTGACTATAGATATGTGAGTTAATACAAAACACACAAAGGGTAATTTACTAGTTGTAGATTTGTTCATAAAGAGTCTAAAGGTTTTTAATTAAATTTAAGGTATGCCTATTTTTAGAAGTTTTAGTAGAATATAGCACTTAATAAGCCATAAGAAAATTATATACCGGGTAGTATTGAAAATATATTTTTCTTAAGACTGGACTGATAATAATTGAATCTGCTCAGAGTTTTATCAGGTCTGGATAAACTACATTTTCGAAAATCTGTCTGGGAAGAGATCTCTAGAATTTTACTAATTATTAACAAACACCAATTTTCACGCTGACTATTTGTCAGGTTCGTCAAATATATTTTTACTGCGATGGGGAGATCAGGATTTGATTTATCGCTGGATGTAATGAGAGTTAGTATTTAAAAAAAATATTCTTCACCTCTCCTCCTGTACGGGTACATTTCCCTTAAATTCTACCTTCCTCTTAACTACCCCATTGATTTGATTAAAATACAAATATTCCGAATGTGTGATAAGGTTGAAATTATATGTGAATTTGTGTAAATTGTTTGTAGAACTTATATTTTAGTCCTCCTTTTAATATTCTTACTGAAAAAACAAATTAATATTTAATAGCAAATTTATTTTACTATCAATTCACCTATGGTTTTGTAGCATTTTTTATGCTACAAGTGAACTTAATTCAATTACTAATAACTTAATATCCTGATACATTTGTACAAAATATATATTTCCTAAATAAACGTTTAATACGATGAACTATTTGACATATCTGGTTTATAAATACGATAAATGCATCAACTCACCCGTTCACACCATGAAACAATTCAACCCTACTCGCATTCCCATCAAACTTGCCCAACCTCTCGAACTAACTTCACTGTCCAACTGACGAGCGAGCCAGAATGACGTCAACACCTCTGAGAGGTTACATTCAGAAATTCATCTAATTACTTCCAGATGGAATAGGAATATGCTTGAACATACTCAGGCTTTCTACCGACAGCCAGATGGAGCGAGTTCCAAAGCTGCAAGAGTGAGACGGAGACTCCGTTCTGTTTCCCCTCGTCACCCCCCTCCTATTTCCTTTCCACCCCTCCTGAGATATTGGGCGTTATATACACCGTGTATCTAAAACATTGCATCAAACTTTGTCAGGCTATTCCTTGGGTGAAAATAGAATAATTCACATCAGCAACCTAGGGTCCATCTTGAATAATAAGGGCGGTATACACCCCTAAAGATAGAGCTAAAAACGACAGTTGTGTGAAATATTATGAAAACTGCTTAGGGTATTACAACGAATCTTTGTATACTACTTATTGAAACCTTTATCATTAATAAACTAAATGTGCTGTTACCGTTACCCACCCCCATTATGTAAAAAAGGGGGGGTTGTAAGACTTTTTTCTGCAATAAAATATGTAAGAGTAAGTATTGCCAATTTTGACTTAAGATTACAAAACATGGAGTAAAAATTAACAAAAAATGTTTCTTGAAGAAACTGTCTAGCTTTCCCCGTTTCCGAGATAATCATGCGTGTTTAATTTCAAAGACAAGTGTTAATTCCTGCCAGGCAGGGAACCAGTATAGCTGTGTTGCTAGCTGTGTTAGATACATTTGTCTCTGAGCTCAAACTTGTGTGATTATCTCGGAAACGGGGAAAGCTAGATAATTTCTCCAAGACACCTTTTTTGTTAATTTCTACTCCATGTTTTGTAATCTTAAGTCAAAATTGGCAATACTTACTCGTACATATTTTATTGCAGAAAAAAGTCTTACAATCCCCCCTTTATTACATAATGGGGGTGGGTAACGGTAACAGCACATTTAGTTTATTAATGATAAAGGTTTCAATAAGTAGTATACAAATATTCGTTGTAATACCCTAAGCAGTTTTCATAATATTTCACACAAGTAGTTTTTAGCTCTATCTTTAGGGGTGTATACCGCCCTTATTATTCAAAATGGACCCTAGGTTGCTGATGTGAATTATTCTATTTTCACCCAAGGAATAGCCTGACAAAGTTTGATGCAATGTTTTAGATACACGTTGTATATAGACCGTGGAGTGACTTTTATGGCACTCTTGGCGGTGATAGGGAATACGGCGCTACACTGGAAGCGGCCATCATATTTACCAAAATTTAAGAATAATATTTGTTGTAATAACCATTGTTTTTGTTAAATTTTCATTATGTTTGGAATGTTAAATATTTTCTCGTCTGGAAAATATATTAATATCGTTTGCATTGGTAGGTCATTTCCTATCGGGAATATACTTTGATTGATGTTAGCAAAGTCGCTATGCTTGGAATATTCTTGGATAAATTTAGTAAATTCTTTATGTTTCGGAACAATTGGGCTATTTCCCATCAGGGAAATGTATCCAGATTGTTTCCAATGCTAGGTTATTTCCTTTCATATTTCAGATAAGACAACGACTTTATTATAAACAGTACAATTACTCTAAGTAATTATTATTTAAATAAAGTAGCAATTGTCTCCCTTGTGTAACATATTTGCTTACCGGAAATTGTGTTACTATTTATTTTTTGTTATTCTAGCTGTTCCCATTCTGGGTTTCAAAATTATATATATTTATTTACCAAATTTACCAATAAAGATTATTTATTTAAAACTAACATGTCTGATGGTTTTTATTAGCAATGTCCCTAATTAGTTTTCAAACATGTCCTCACGCCCATCTCTTTGTTTTTAGTTGTTAATATATTGTCCTTCCTTTTACGGTCCAGGTAAAAAGGGGGTGTTTCAGTTTTTTTCTCGGATTTCGCTAATTTAATACAGCTCTTAGCCTTCTAAAGTACTATTTATTTGTATTTAAACATTTGGGCTTTGTAATGTTCTGTGAACGATGTATTTTATCGTTTAGAGTGCAGTTAATCTTGGATTTGTTCTCAATCTTGGCTTATTTCTACTTTATTATTCCAAATAAACATAGTGAGAATACAAGTTTAAAAAAATACAAAAATAATTAGTGTTTCAATATTATTAAAGAATAATTTTAGACCTTTTCTCTGCTGACTATCAGGTTCAAATAACTCAATTCGTTATTTGAGATGTAGAACGCAGGGTTACATTAGAGCCAATGATTTTATTTTTCAAGTACGCAACTTGGCCTATTTTTTTTATATCGGGTGATCAGCAGGAGTCTTCTTGATCACCAAGCAGGATTTTAATCACCGTTTTCCGTCCCCGCTACCTCGATTCTGCGGGTTGTAATTAAACTGGCATTACCCCGCCTGCCACGGTTGATCGCTGTTCGGTGAATCAAGCTGACGTGAGCAACCCCCCTCTCGCGTCACAATTCATTACACTACCACTAACACAACACACACACACACACACGAATTGTGTTTGTGGGAGAAGAAGAAATCTGTCGATGGATCAACACTTTACGGGAAGGAAGGAATGATTACATTTCTTTGCTAATTTCCTCAAAAAATAAAAAACTTGTAAATTCCTTCTTTAACTTTTGAAATTTGGAGACCTAGTATTTAAGTTAATCCCATGGCCAATTAACAAGGAAATCAGATAAAAGATTACGTTCAAACAAAAAATGGCAACGAGCTATGAGTTTCCTAAATTCTTTTATAGACAACAGCAATACTCGTTCCTGAGAAATGGGTATAATTTTTTTTCCTATATAATTGATTTAAAAAATATATACTAAAATTATTTTGCTTGGTACCATTTCACTGTTTTCTAAAGAAGACTCCATACAACGCAGTAAGCTGTGACACTTAATTTGAGCTGTTAGGCTTACGTAAATAAGTTACACGCTATACACGGGTGAGATGGACTCCTAAACTGTAATTGCCAGACATATGACTTGTTTGCTAATGTATGTATTTATTGATGATGCATATTGATGTAATAGCTATATTTATTTATATGATAGGTGACTAGGGTGAAGAGTATTCATTGTTCATACATTGGTGGTTTTAGTGAAAAATGAGTATTTACTTACACTTTTATAGTCATATTACATTTTTTATTAATATATAATAATTTTCTATCATGTTTAAAACATGCATGCGGCTAAGATCGGTGGCCTGCGACTGAGTGACATAAACCGATCCAAGGCTAGTGGTAGTTGCATGATAAGCAAATGATTTCCATGTGACTGGAACTTTGGCGTTTCTTCTTGTCAGTTGTCTCAGCACCGTCTTTTAGCAGTACCAGTTGGGAAGATGGGAGGAAAGTAGTTCTCAAAATGACCAAATACTAGACAACAACTCTAGCTTTGATCAACTTGCTGAATGGGCGAGTATTCTGGCTGGTACATAAACATCCTTAATCTAACAATTTAATTAATTTAACTTTTCATAACATGTCATGTAGGATGCACTTTTTAAGAATATGATTAATTTCAACACAAAAATTCCTGTATATTACACAAGAGAATATTTAAATAAATTTGGGGTCTACTGCAATATGAATTCATTTAAAATATTATAACTTGTATTTGAGAAAATCTTAATTAATTTAAAGTACCTACTTAATATATTTCCATTTAGTGTGTGTTGAATGTATGTAACCTTGGTGGAGTTTGTTACTGAAATCCAAAGTGCTTAGGCTGGGATTCCAGCAAGGAGGATAGTAATTTTTAAATTGTCCCTTTTGGCTATGTCGAGAAATCTTGATAATTTTTAAGTATATTTTTAAATAAAGTTTTAATGTATATGTTGGGATTTTTAGTGGACATAATATGTATATATTATTATACTTCAAAAACCACCATATATATATATATATATATATCCCTAAACTGAGCTGGATACAGGATCTAGGATTAACATATCAGAATGGGGTTCACACAAGTCTTTGGCGAGTGATTAATTTTTCATTGATCTGTCTTATTTCAACAAAGTTTCATACAAAGTTGCTTGATTTTGAGAGGTTGAAAAAATTGACATCAATATTTTGTTTTTTTAGTGGGCGTTTTCATTGTCATCTCAAGGTAAATTATTTTTTTCAGCCGGGATTATGTTTTTTTTATTGCATAATCGTATTCTACGGAAAAACAAGCAATATTTGTCTGAGACACTTTTCTACCCGAAGCATATTTTTGATGATATTTAATGAAGTAAAGAAATACGTATGATGTTTTTGCCTACTATAATCTGTAGAGCGTAAACCAATACGAGCAAAACGCTCTCACAAATAAAAGAACAGACATTCGTTCATAAGCGTCGAAATGTGAAATTGGGCCATCTATTATGTTTACATAGTAAGTAGACCATTTTAACATTTCGATCCTTAAAAGGCAGAATATGTGAATTCAGCATGATGGTGCCCCTGCTCATTATTCCAGAATAGCACGACAAGTATTGGATTGTAATTACAATAGCCGCTGGATTGGTAGGGGTGGTCCAAAAAGTTTGCCTACTAGATCACCAGATTTAATATCACCATATTTTTTCTTAAAGGGCTACCTGAAAGAAATATTATACCATGATGTATCGACAGCTCCAGTAAACTTGATGGAACGCATTAGAATTGCTTGCAGAGGTAGTGATGGAGTAACTCTATTAAATACTCACAATTATTTTATAAAGCGAATTGGAAAGTGTATCGAAGTAGATAATCATTTCGAACAGTTGTTGTAATTTAACATTTTGACCCTTATGAATGAAATTTTTATTTTTATTTGTGAAAGCGTTTTGCTCGTATTGGTTTACACTCTACGGATTCTAGTAGGCAGTAAAATGAGATAAAAACAGTTGAAAAAACATCATACTTTTTCTTTAATTAATTAAATATCATAAAAAATGGACCTCAGGTAAAAAAGTTTTTCAGTCAAAGCCTACTTGTTTTTTACGTAGAATACGGTTCTGAAATAAAATATAGTGTCCCATTTTAAAAACAATAGTTGACCTTGAGATGACATTGAAGACCTCCACTAAATAAAAAATAAGTATTGTCAAATTTCTCAGCGTTTCAAAACCAAGCAACTATGTATTAAAAATTTCTTCTTCAATGCTTTTTTTAGATATTTATTTGTGCCAACTTAAAAAAAACCTTTTAGAAATATATTTTTCTTCTTTTAGAGATTTAAATGCATGATCTTCCTTTGCTTGCGACAATAATATCTATTTAATATTCATAAATCAATTTCTACGTCTTATTGAAAGGCACTAAATTAATTTAATATTAAAAATTCCAATCGAATATTCATTTGATTTAACCTAAGTTGAATTATCACTAGAGCTTACTCGCCTCACATTTATGAAACATGGATGTTCTAGTTTATTTTTCAGAAAGCTACTGGTATAAGTATAGTATATATTGTAACGAAAGGCGCGAACAACATGGGAGTTTTGCGGGCCATTCACACGTCACCGTGTAAACTGCGAGTTCTTTTAAGGATACTGGAGTGGATTGCCGATTAAACACCAATAAAAATGCCCATTGAATATTCAAGGCTTTGCTTATTTAAAATAAAACATTAAATACACTGATTAAAATACAATTAAAATAATAACTAAACAAGTAATTGAATTAAATAACAATAATAATTAAGTCTAAAAATGAATAAGCTATTAAAACATACAAAAATGGAAGTAACTTAAATAAACAAACTAACAACTATAAAATAGGTAATAACTATTCAAATATTAAAAACAATTACAAAAATGTTCACTAAAAAGGTAGTCCACAGTAACATTAAATGTCCACATCACCCGTGTAGTCAACACAAACTGCCATATGTCCCCGCACACGACACACTACGATGACCCGTGATACACGAACGCCGGACTCAGCCGACCCACTCGTGGACACGCCAACCCGCTTGGTTACGCTAGCCCAATCCCGGACACGTTGGTCCACTCACTTCACTGTCTACAACTTGGACTGGCGGGCCCCGTGGCTATCACCGACCGTGTGTATATAGGAACACAGTTAAGAGTCTGGAATCCTCAATTTCTAGAATAAAATCCATCCAGACTTGTGCCTCCTCTTCCTACCCTATCCCCTCTAATCCCCAGTCAAGTGAGACTGTCACTGCATAACTGCTAAACAAGGAGGAAGATAGAGATAACTGTGAGCGCAGTTAGGGTAAACCACGAGAAGAGCACCGGTCCACTGTTGGACACTCGTCTTGTTACAATATGTATTATGTTTGCAAGGTTTTGCTAACTAACCTCTTGTGTACTACTTAGCTCTATTCAGGAAGAGGGCGAGTTAGTGATGAGTGAATGAAGGATTTTTCTTTATTTATATATTATATTAGAAATATTATTCATAGGATGTGTAATATTACTATACATGCCATATTCCATTTGCAGTTTTGTTGTCAAGCCCTTTGTTTGGTTTCAGTCACTTAGCCCACTTTTAGCGGGATTTATCATGACGTTCGCCTTTCGTGTCGAAAACTTGGTCCTTCTATACTTGAGTTTGTCGAGCAGTTGATCCTCTTATACTTGAGTTTGTCGAGTATTTGAGCCTATTATACCTGAGTTCGTCGAGCAGTTGAGCCTCTTATACTTGAGTTTGTCGAGTAGTTGAGCCTCTTATACTTGAGTTTGTCGAGTAGTTGAGCCTCTTATAGCTGAGTTTGTCGAGTAGTTGAGCCTCTTATACTTCAGTTTGTCAAGTAGTTGAGCATCTTATCCGTGAGTTTGTCGAGTATTTGATACTCTTATACCTGAGTTTGTCGAGTAGTTGAGCCTTTTATACTTGAGTTTGTCGAGTAGTTGAGCCTCTTATACTTGAGTTTGTCAAATAGTTGAGCCTCTTGTACCTGAGTTTGTCGAGTAGTTGATACTCTTATACCTACTCTTATACCTGAGTTTGTCAAGTAGTTGAGCCTCTTATAGTAGAGTTTGTCGAGTAGTTGAGCCTCTTATACCTGAGTTTGTCAAGTAGTTGAGCCTCTTATACTTGAGTTTGTCGAGTAGTTGAGCCTCTTATACCTGAGTTTGTCGAGTAGTTGAGCCTCTTATACCTGAGTTTGTCGAGTAGTTGATACTCTTATACCTGAGTTTGTCGAGTAGTTGAGCCTCTTATACCTGAGTTTGTCGAGTAGTTGAGCCTATTATATTGGAGTTTGTCGATTAGTTGAGCCTCTTATACCTGAGTTTGTCGAGTAGTCGAGCCTCTTATATTTGAGTTTGTTGAGCCTCCTATATTTGAGTTTGTCGAGCAGCTGAGCCTCTTATATCTGAGTTTGTCGAGTAGTTGATACTCTTATACCTGAGTTTGTCGAGTAGTTGATACTCTTATACCTGAGTTTGTCGAGCAGTTGAGCCTCTTATATCTGAGTTTGTCAAGCAGTTGAGCCTCTTATATCTGAGTTTTTTGAGCAGTTGAACCTCCTATATTTGAGTTTGTCGAGCAGCTGAGCCTCTTATATCTGAGTTTGTCGAGCATTGGAGCCTCTTATATTTGAGTTTGTCGAGCATTTGAGCCTCTTATATTTGAGTTTGTCGAGCATTTGAGCCTCTTATATTTGAGTTTGTCGAGTAGTTGAGCCTCTTATATTTGAGTTTGTCGAGCAGTTGAGCCTCTTATTTCTGAGTTTGTCGAGCAGTTGAGCCTCTTATATCTGAGTTTTTTGAGCAGTTAAACCTCTTATATTTGAGTTTGTCGAGCAGTTGATCCTCTTATATTTGAGTTTGTCGAACAGTTGAGCCTATTATATTTGAGTTTGTCGAGCAGTTGAGCCTCTTATATTTGAGTTTGTCGAGTAGTTGAGCCTCTTATATTTGAGTTTGTCGAGCAGTTGAGCCTCTTATATCTGAGTTTGTCGAGCAGTTGAGCCTCTTATATTTGAGTTTTTTGAGCAGTTGAGCCTCTTATATTTGAGTTTGTCGAGCAGTTGAGCCTCTTATACCTGAGTTTGTCGAGCAGTTGCTCCAAGTCATGTCGATCACTTAAACCGCCCCCCTCTCAAATATGTTTTTACAGTTTGTCACAAACCTTTTTGTCAACCACTTTGCATGGTGCCAGTGGATTATTCCTCTTTTCTCAATGTTTCTGTAAATGTGTTTATTATACCATTTATGTTTTTTGTTTGGATGTGATACACCATTTTCCCATAATGTTTCTGCAAAAATGTCTTTTCTTTTCACAAATCTTACGAGTTTTAAATAAAAGTCTCCTTTTTTCAGATAAAGGAGAGACAAAGTATGTGCACTGCACCATATCACTAAACACTTTAAACTACGTGTTTCTAATTTGAGCGCAGTTGTGAAATCCCTGTTTTCAATCCCCTTTTATTTAAAATAATATCCATTCTTAGAGTTTGTGAAGGGGTCTAGATTTTTTAGCTCATATTAAAAATTTAAGCTACATCTTAATTACCCATGGTCCAGTTTTGTAGTTAGACTTAATACGCTTCAAGTGCTCAAGTGGAGCGCTACCTACCTTGACCAAAATGGAATGTGCCAGTTCTATATGTGAAACTGGTCCATTCCATTCGAATTTAGGTAGTTAACACTGCACTTGATGCCTTCTAAGTCTGACTATGAAACTGTCCCTCTGTCACGATAAGTTGCGATTTCGTTTAGTTCCTCGTGTGTGAAATACATTTTAAAATGCTGCAATAATTTGTAAAAATATTGTTATATTATTTTAATATGCTAGTAAAAGTTCGTAAATACATGTCTCACGAGATTTAAGTGTGTCTACTATTACAATCGGAGCCGGATATAGAGGGCGTGATCGGAGTTATCACCCCAGGGCCCCCATAGACAGGGGTCCCCACAATAAAGAAAATATTAACTTTTAATTTCTATTGTAGATGCCTTCTTGTTTTGGGCCTACTAAATGAAATAATTAGGTTAAAAAAATGGATGGGTGTGGAGTTTGAATAAAAATTCCCGGCATTGCCCCAAAAAGTTAACTGTTCCTATAGTCACCATGGTCATGACGTGTAGACAAGCTCCAAGGTATACCCTGGGCAATGTTCTGTGCCTTTAGAACGGCTAATAGTCTACATACGCACACACTGCGACAAAACCACATAAGACACTGGATCTCTCACTGTCAAATATGTTATACGTTAGAACCACAATGTTCCCTTAAATTGATCAAGATTATGGTTAAATCTTGGATTTTCATATGAGAGTCAAATGCTACTCCGGATATAATATGGTCAAATAAGAGATATATACATATATATTACAACCACATCCATCAGCCCATACAGGTTACTCACAAAGCTCTATTTGAAATAGTAAATGCGAACCAGAATAACATAAAATATTTCACAAAAATAAATATTTTCTAATAAACATAATAACACCGTTTAGGAGATGACTATCGATAGTTGCAATACTCGGTATACAACTTGATATCGTCATTGGTTAAGTTGGGGCTGAAGGAGAAGTGAACTAATGCCAGTGTTTTTACAGTTTTTATAACAACACATTATTTTGTTTGAAATAAATCAAATATTGGTTCAATTCAAATATAGAGTTTAGTTTCCTTCACATGGTGACTTGAACAGTTCTTGAATATCTTTCACGAGCACGAGATGACGAAATTTTTAAATTAATATAAAAAGTTGTCATTAACTTTCAGAACACTGTTGACAACAACTGTTGAGATCACCATTTGAAGAAATTAAATTATGTTTGAAAGCAATATATTTGATTTAATTTGACCAATAAAGGTTTTTCTATAAGCGCTTTTAAAACACTGGCTCGTTCTCACCTCCTTATGAAGTTTATTAATGTTTGTTCGCCACCATTAGGGTGACATTTGTTATCATCATTAAATCAGGTCCAAGTTTGTTATCCTGTATTCATAATAATTAAAAAGGTGTGATATCTTATTTTAGATATTAAAAGTCCTGGTATTTTATAGTTTTTATTATAAATAGATAAATAGTTTTTTTGCTCGATATTTCACACGTTATTGATTTTAATTTAAATGCCCGACTATTAGGTCATATACACGACAATTCTCGACACGCGAGATTTATATTCCGGTAAAAACACGGTTTAAGAATCACATAGACTTCTCCTACTGGGCTCCTCGTCAGGAAGGAAATGAGGAGATGCGTACCCTGAAGGGGTATATCTAGCCACATTTTCTTCTCGAAGCTTCCTAAAAAAAAGGTGTGGTCATCCAGGTGCTTCTCTGTTGACTAAACTGCGTTGTCTTTTTAAAAGAGACGTAGGAAGATGTCACCATATCTTGCAACTTAACAACTTGAAACAAATCAATCTTACTACCCACTTTCATTTATAATGTCGTGATTTTGAATACAAAGGTAAATAATAGATTATTGGGATGTATAATTTAATATCATTACATCTTCTACATCCCAGTCTTGATAATTTGTAATGAAAGGCGTTAATCTCATAGTATACTTTATTGACAATGTTGGGGTTCAAGTCTTATCCGGGCCTACTCAGGGTGGCTATTCCACTCTCCTTACATTCAAATGAGAGTATGTATACTATAATTTATAATGATCTCATTCATAATCCATTAGAAGAAATAAATGACTAGCTCAGACGGGTAGTAATAAGAGGTGAACACACACAGAGGTGACCTGGTGCTCTAGGGGTAAGGTGTCGGACTTCTGTGCTGGGGCTCCAGGGTTCAAACCTCGGTCCCGGCACAGATTTATCTTATTGCCAAACCCTTCCTTCACCTCTGACAAGACGTGTATTAATCACAACTTGTGAATGTGAGGAATGCCAGGCCACCGCCGTGGTTCGGATTCCACGTTAAACTGTTGGTCCCTCATTTCATCTCACAATCATCCTACCATTGCACATTAGCGTAAGTGCGTACAACCCGAACGGGTAGTAAGACGCGGTGCTAATAGTAGTAGTTACATACACAAATAAATATAACAAATAGTACGATTATCTTAGGTTATAAGGTTTTGAAATATAAATATATTTTGCATTGTCTGTATTTTGGCCAAGATCCTAAACCATTTTACTGAAAGATTGCTAAATATAGATATCTACGGTGTCTATAATTATCTCCAGAGGAATTTTTGTAATTAGACATCCAACCCTAATATTAATGATAGTTCAGTTAAGAGCAAAAAGAGAAAAAAAGCGATTTTATTGAAATATTATCAAACTATTTTATTAAAATACGTATCTAGGCACTGTTAAGCATTGTAAACAAAATTACATATCTTATTTTCCCGGGAAAAGTTGTTATAGAGTAATTTTCATAGGTGGATGTATCAAATGTTCATAATATTATCTCCGCAACTCATTGAAATAATAAATAACTTACTATTGAAAAATTGTTGTAAAAAACAATAAAAGCCTAGCTATAATCAGATATATATTTTTAATAGCGGTATCGGAAATGGGGTGTTTATTGATCAGCTATATTGGTGAGCAGAGGTGTTTATTTTTCTTCAGTATGTTTATGTATCAATATATAATATTCTATTTGTGTCTATGGTGGAGTTTCTCTATATGTATATTCTAAAATGTATATTATTTCGTTGCACATATCTTAAGAGTTTTAAATATATGTCTTCATTTTTAGGTAAGGTAGAGAGAAATACTGTGCAGTGCATACCACCATTTATTTATAGGTTATTTATGAGCTAGTTCTAGATATTATAAAATGTATTTATAAGTTTTGTTGAAATGTTTGTGTTTTATGAGTGTGTGAGTGTGTGATTGGTACGTTTCTCAGGACCACAGCATCGGTCCAATGTCCCACCATATTGTAAAGGAGACGGCTACTCACCGTATGCTTCTCGTGATACTCCCGGAATGATGGATGCGGATGAACTCGTTACTGGTGGTGGCTATGTGAAAGTAGGACTGCTTCTCATTCACGAAGAACGTATCCGGGACCCAGATGTTTTTGATGAACTCCGACCCTACCGAAAGCGTCTCCACCCCTTGTCTCTTACGGAACGCCAGTCTCGGGTCGGTCCAGAACTGACGGAAGTAGAAGTCGAGGGTGAAGTCCTGTAGAAAATATAGGAAACTTAGATCTCCCCTGGATGGTTGTTTGTAAGCCTCATCCAGGCCGTTCTCTGAGAGTACCTCGAACAAAGACTCAAGTGAGGGGACAAATTTAATAGACGTAATAACTAGGCTATTAGCGTTATCGATGGAGTTAGACACTAACACTTTTAGTTCTGCTCTTGTAAAATGGTAGAAGCTTTTAATAGAAACAAAAACAAGTTGATATCTTTAACAGTTTCTGATGAAAATATACAAACGTTAACATGTTTGGCCAAAGTAGTCCCCTTAATTTATTGAATTTTTACATTTTTTGATAAAAAAGAAGTGGAATGTGGAGAGGAAGGTTGGGGGGTTGGGGGCAGTGGCTGAAGTAAATATAATATTTTAAAGGGGGCGCATTGTGTAAAATATTAGGAGTCTCTGGGCTGGAATGATAATGAAAACAATATTTTTCTCTCACGTATATTACAGTACTTGAGAAATGTTCCAGCAAGTTTGTGCTTTCCTCCGTGCGTGAATAGTATTTACAAATTATTGTAAATTCAAGCGAACAATAATACAAACTCAAGCAAATGTATTCAAATATACCCTTGGCTTTTATCAAGTAATTTTACTTTGATTCTGGTGGTTTGTCTAAATTGTAAAGCACAACCGATTGTCACGTGTTCCATTTAAATCCGGACAATATCAGTTCATTTGTTCTTTATGAGTGATTATTTAAATAAACGCATAGTAATTGTGTGTTATTAACATCTTCTTTATATTTTTTTAACAAAAAATTATGTTTAATTTTCTCGAATATATCAACGAGGATTTATCGTAGCCGCATTTACACATTAAAACTTATGACAGCAGCAAAAAAAAAAACTGCAACGAATGTCATTGCCTACGTAATACTGATATTCAAGAACCATAACGTTGGTACAATGGTACCGTGTGTACCAACTCATTGATACTATTTATATAGAAGCCACAACAAATAGTTGTGATATATAAATACAAACTTTAATTGCTGCTACGTGGTGTTTGTAGAGATAGGAAGTAAATTTTGACCAACGACAATATAGAATGTAAAAAGACACAGTAGCGAGATATTTTCCAACACACAGCGTCATAGTAATAAGCACTAAACAACATTCATGACACCATGACTCGCTATAAACTTGTTCTTAATGATACACCATAATATAAGCTGGCTGTTTATATAAATTTTAACATATAGATTTGGGAAAATGATTAGGTTATTAATAACTATTTTTGTATTTTTCAAAAGTTACTAACCCTATTGAACATATTCATTATTAGTTAATTAAAAATAATAATTATGTTCACAATATCATAACATATATGTATGCATCAAATATTTATTTGAGGGTCGGCCTCTTGGTCTAGTGGTCAGCGCCACTGGCTACTGACCTAAAGCACCCGGGTTCGATTCCTGAAGGGCATTTGTTCCTATGATCACCATAATCAAGTTAATTAGGCTTATACCAAGCTTAAGACTGCAACTGGCACCACATAATAATAATAATAATCATCATCATCATCATCATACCATCGGTACTAAGTAACGGCACCTACGTGCTGTCCCAGCCTCATAGGACGGTCACATATCCGTCACTGCCAGTAAAAGACTAGGATATCTGCAGACAAACTCTAGTGGCATTTGATAAAAAATTATTTGGTAGCGATGTTAGGTGTCGAAATTATTTTACAGTGTGGTTTTGATTTTTTAATATACAGTAATATATTTTCTAGAACTTATTCATGTGTAGTTATTTAAAATTGTGTGTATTCTAGTTGTGTATATAAACCTAGAATACAAAACTTGCTATATTTTAATTAATTGAACTGCTAATTAAATTCATAATTTTACTCATAAATAGACTTCTCATACTTATTGGTCCAAAAAGAGAAAATTTATTTATTATTTAATATAAATTTTACTCACGTCATCATAACATATCCAGTCACGAGATATATTTTTATAAAACGGTCAGTTTGATTTTTTTTTTTTTATATATATTTACTTGGTCTTTGCTGGACTCTCCTTATTTGAAACCTGGGCATTCTCGATGAGGCTTAACTTGTTTTCACATCATTATGGACACACATCAATACAATTTAATAAATCGTTAAGAAACAGTAGATACAACATGTTTACAAGCTATATAGGTAGACATGCCTAAAACCCAACAAATACACTACTTGTAAAGCAGAATTACCAAGCATTGGCATGCATCATTCTATACCCAGTCACAGTTATACACATGAGTACATGCAGTGATGTGAGTGTGTGAGTATGTATTTTGGAAACATGTTAATTTATGTAAATAGCAATCACTTTGTCGTATAATATATTATACTATTTACCTCAAGCTAGGCAGTGTATATTTTTTATTGCTTTAACTAAAACTTATGTTAAAAGGGTGCATGATTAAAACAATGTTTAATCTAAGTATCTAAATATATATATACGTAAACACAAATTATTGAAATAGCGCTAAATGGTTGCAAAACTATGCAATCTATTGAGTTGTTCAGATGTTTTCACAATCACAGATATATATATTTCTAAATCTAATTACATTATTATTTCTAATATATAAAAACTTTATGTATCACTATTTTATTGTCCTAGCTAAGTATGATGTACAGTGCATTATAATATCAGTCTAGGACAGTGGGAACATTGTAGTTTTATTAAAGATAAAGGAGATATTAAACTCTCATTTTGTTTCATGTTTCCCAGGTGTTCTATATTCTTATCGGTGGAGGTAGTAGCACTGCTGCATTATAGCTAGAACAGTAGACTACTAGCATGTTGTTGCTCCTGGTGGCTTATCAGGCTAAGGTAAGAAAGGCAAACAAGTCAAAATTGTAAGAACAACGGCCAATTAAAGTCTCCCACAATTCATATTTTGCAAAGTAGAATACAATTATTCACAAATATGTCAATGAAATTGCAAATATTGATTATTGATATACTTGTTAAGACTCAAAGTTAAAAACAAGTGTTTTATACCCTACAGATATGATTAGAAAAAATCATAAGCTTTGCATACTTTTTTGTTTTTTAAAATATAGCATTTCGCCTTTATTGTGAGATCATTTTAATTGAAGATTAAAAATAATGCTAAATCTTGTTTTTTGTGGAGTTCAAATAGTGTAATATTTATTTTCGCGTATTTGTTACTTTTATACGGCAATATATTAATGTTACTAAATTAATAGATTTTATTTAATACGTTCATGTATAGAAATAATGACACATTTTAATAGGAATGTTGTGCTACTTTAGTAAAGGGGGTCTTGACACATGACCTCCATCTATTAATCATAAAAAAAATATAAAACAAACAGATTTTTCCTTAAAAGTGAAAATTTACTTAATAAGGGAGTATAATACATATTGAATCAATTTTATTTTATATGTTCGAAAAAAATAAACATAAATAGGGGTAACCAAATATAGGAAATTGACAAACACTTTAATGTAAAATAAATAAGCGAAAGTTAATTTGTATATAATTGAAATAGTACATGATTTGGTTCCTAAACAATGTCAATATTAGGCCTATTTATATCAATAGAAATAATCATCAAACTTATCTCTATAATCGATCGATTAAATTTCATCAATTTGTAATGCGTTGATTTATTCCAAAAAAGACCTCAGCTGCCAAAGGTATTTGATATTTTATACTGTTTCCGGATTGTTATTCTCAATTCAAGATGAAGTTTAAACGCAATTTTAAATTGTTGAGTAGTTGGTTCTAAGTGTCTAACTTCCTACACAGTAATATATATATATATAAACTTAAATCTAAGTGATGAGTGTGTTCTTGAAATAGGCCTATGTAACAAAGATCTACTCTGTGATAATCACTTCCAACAGAATCATTGTTTGAGTGAGAAACAGGCGTAAAGTCGTATCTCAATTCCATTCCTTTAAAAGTCATCTTCCATTTCGAAACTGAACATGATTGTATTTCCTGTATTTCCTCTGCCTATTACACCACTTACACCATTAGACTGAAATTACATGATTAATAAGAAGTTATAAAGTTCAACAGTTATCTATTTTCATATTTTCTTTTACTGAGTTTTACTAAGGGACACAGTTTGTCTCAATTTGACTTCGTGTTGTAATAACTCAGTCAAAATTTTGTTTCTTTGCTAAATTTTACACGCGAGTCAGATTTGAAATCACTATTAAATATAATTTTACAAGTTGTTCAGGTGCCAAAGAATTTATTTGAAATTAATATATTACCCGAAACAATATAATTTAAATTTACCATATACACCATACACCATATTTTATCCGTTAAAGGAAAAAGTAGGAGCATATTCAGCGTTGAGGTGGCAAAATTGTGCAACTTAGAAATGTAACAACTGTTAACAAGTGGACTACAAGATGTTAAATATTAAACAGTAAAATATTTAAACTGGCTAGCTTACCAAACAAATATGATATCCAAAAATAAACTCATAGCTATTATTTTAATCAGTCATTTAAGAACGGATGTCTCCTTAAATATGTCAAAATATAATCATTTAAAAAAGGATTAGGTTTTTTTAATTTTTTTAATTCGAATATTTTAATGCTAAATTAAGTAAGCTTACTGTGGGCTTACATAGTTTAACTAAAATTAAAAGGTAAATATTTGTTAAGTTTTCTACTTTAGAGGAGATCTTCCACACATTACTTATCAGTGTGGTTCTCCTATTCCCTCTTTGTACTAATACAGCCAGATTTTCTCTTGAAACAGTTCCTATTGATTCCCTAGACTATGACATAGCCTTTGTGTTTAACAATTCTGTAAAGTCCATGTATGTATTGTTTGTAAAATGGAGTAACGTGCCAGTTTATTAAAGGAGTAAAGACAGTTGATTGTGAGTAAACCATAGTGTGCTAGTTTATACAAACACACGTCAGGTTTAATGGATACTCGCTAGCTTGTGTGAGGTGCATGCATGTGGAAGTGAACACTCATCATCCTATGTAGTTCCTATTTCTATTGGACCAACTCTTGTACTCCTCATCAGTGTTAATAGAACTGAACAGACTGTAACTTACACTTCTTCTTTCTCACACAATAAATAGATTTCATTTTAAAAATACACGATGTTTTTCTAATTGATAAAATAGTGTGCAGCAATTAAAGGAACGATTCATTATCCTACCACTTCACTTGTGATAAAGTGCTGGCTTTAGTAGATTGGCAATAAAATGAGTGAACACATGTTTCTTTGTGTGAGCACAGAAAAATAACACGTGTTATGTTAGCAAAGTGAAGGATTTAGTGAGTATAGCATCGATGATAATAAAGTTTTCAGGTGAAGTGAATGCAGGTGTATAATATATATGGTGTGGGATTATTAGCACAGGATGTTGAGATTAATACAAAAGTATGATGGTAAAAAGGACAAAGTAAATTTAACATGATATAAGTTATATAATATGGTAGTAATTGCTATAAAATGTCGAGTAGGCCAGCCACCAGCGTTGAGATCCTGACTGCAACTTCTGTAGAAACAATAGAATGGTAAATGTTACTTAACAACAGTAGGTGTGTGTGTGTGTGTGTGTGTGATCCAGCTCGCAGAATTGACTGAAATGTTGGTGAGGTGTTGAGCGTGTTTATTTGCTGTGACGAAGAGAGGTGCACATTTAACTCCGGGGACTAATCACTAAATATCCAGTTTAGTTGTTATAAATTACACGTATAAAATTTGGAACTATTGAAAAACAATAAAAGTCAAGGCCAAATTTAAAATATAATTTTTTATACATATAGTAGTTAAAAAATGCATAAAATAATTACAATGGTACTTGAACGTGAATTTTTGTTAAATTTATTCAATATTTATTTATTTGGGTCATTTAACGTACACTTTCTGAACCTAAATATTATATCAGCACACGAGAATTTCTATGAGCAAGACTGAAAGTATCTACAAGTTTTGCCGGGAAAGGTATTTTCACGTACCTTCCAGGGTTATTTTACATGGCGCAATTGACATAGGACTGACGGTTTTACTTCCCCTCAGAAGAAAGTTGTGCTACGAATTTTTATCGATCAAGAAAAATCAGTCGAAACCGTATGGGTTTGAACCCACGAACATCAGGTCCTGAGGTAACCACTTTACACCAATAACACCGAGGTAGACAAATGTATTCAATTAATTCTAGTGGTTGCTAAAAAATGTTCTCGTGTTAGAAATATATTATACTTTATAATTAAATCTTTTAATAGCTTTTAAATTGTAAAATTCAATAATCAATTATATATATTGGATTAGGAATCAGAATATTAATTTATTTTGACATTTTAAAGTGTTAGTGTACATTACACCGGGCTTATCCTGAAAGCAGGCACGATTACTTTGATTGGTTCTACTATAGTTTAGTTTGTGAGATAGGACCAAATAATAAATGGTATGTACACACACTTAAGAAGATTAGTTATTAATATTATTATTGAGTGTAGTTAATAAATCCTTAAGAAAATGTTTAGTTTAAATGGGATATTACAAAGATGTACAGCTTAATGTATATTTAATGAATTCAATTCTTACTGACCTCTCCTCGAAATAAAATGACTTTCTTAGTTGTAGGTTGTGATATCTGGGACCGATCATCCAGTATAAGTTATAATAGTGTGGCCGATATAATAGAAATAGCACAAGAGATAGTCAAGAATGTATTATTGGCTGTAACAAAAGGAATGAGAACAATGGAGGGAAATATCATTTTACCCTTCCATTCTTGTGTTCAAGCTGAATGGCAAATAGCAAAATTCCTGCACAGTAGTATTTTACTTCAAATATTTTAGTTTAGGATTTATGAAATATCGTCGTTTATCGGGGCTATCAAATTATTGAATACATTAAATTGTTATGTTAAACTAGTATTATTTTGAGTAGTATTAAAGGGGTACATCCATCCTATCAAATTACATAATCTTGAGGCTTTGTTATTTTATCCATGTGAAATTTCGTAAATACAAACCAACAATTTAAACAATAAAGCATTTGTCAAACGGTAAATAGGTGTAATGAATTTAAGAACAATTTTCTTAGAATAGATAGGGGAGTAATGTGTTCTAGTGAATATTTTGTTAAGTTGGAATATTTTTTGGTTTTAAAAATATTAACCAAGTTTTTCTATAGTTTCATTTGAACATATTATTTTCTTTTCAAGGAAATGATCTGGTTGATTGATTAAAATATAGTTGTTAACATTTTATGTTACTTTTGGTTTTAGTGTAATTTGTTAGAATTATAGATTTTTAAGAGAGTATATAGTAGATTAGTAAAATAAATATAATACATTTTCCAGTTACTAATATAATAAGTTCTAAAATTACAGCAATTTTGTAATTTCAATATATTTAAAATTATTTTATTGTATATTTACTGTGTACAAAGTAGCTTGAAGGAATTACAAACACATTAATTGACACAAAAATCAGATAGCCTGAACGTAGAATTAATATGTGTTCTTATTCCATTATGAGCTAGTGATTTGACATTAGCGTTTACTTTAATATTTTAACGAGTACAAAGAATAATTATGTTCGAGAAATTTCAATTAAAATCACTAGGCCCTTACCTGGGTAAAAATGGTTGCTGTTTATTAAATTAGTTTTTAATAATTTTACTCTGACAATTATTTTAAAAAAATATCCAGCTATTTATTATAATATTTAAAGCAGCAATACGATACATTCCGATAATTCATTAATATTGTTTGTTCACTGTAACCTATTAGTTTTCATGTTGGCGTTGGCCTATAATTCTTAAAATGATTTCTTTACTGTGTCGTATCGGACAACCACCAAGCATGACTTGACTGTTTGAAACTTATCACTTTGTTTATGATTGTGTGAGTTAGTATTATAAAGCTGAGTAGCATGCACACCTTAGCCTTGCACAAAGCACACAGAACACACATGCACAGAAAGGCGGAAAGTACACATGGATAATGTTCTTAGTCCAAGACCGCCCGCCCGCCCTCTCTTCAGGAAACATAATGTCGCTGGGTTGGACAGGGAATAGGGGGATATATAATTGTTGATGATTTCTAGGAGGTTAAAAATTCTCTTAGAAATTGTTTTGAATCGTGAACTTCAAAATGTCTACCGTAACGTCAAAATTCAGTGGCTTCATATGTTCTAGCTAGTCTAGTGGTAAAATGTCGCTTTTTTTTTTTTGACACAAATAGAGAATAATATTTTGTCGGAATGACATTTTTGGTTTGGAGCTAGTTTTATAAAAAAAAATATAAATATGTTTAAATCAGGGGATTCAACGATTAAAACTAATTTAAAATTCATCGTTCCTACAACATTCGAAATTTATCAAAGCTTAAAGGAAATCTATCCATCTAGGATAATGGCGCTATATAGAATGTTTCCAAGGTAAGTAGCGCTTGTTAAAAGTGTATTTGTGGTATGTTTCCATCCACCTGGTTCCCATTTGACCACTACTGCACTGCGTACCTCACCATATTGGTCGATAACTGTCCAATGAAGGTTCTAATGAGTGACACGAACCATTCACACGTACAGTTTCAACAAGCTCTGCTTACTCTGGCTACACTACACGCATCGTCACATCGACATATTTCCAGACTAATGGAAACAAAGCAAACATTTATTAAAAATACAAAATGACTCCATTCTAGTTTCTCTCGATTGAAATGATCAACAGTTATGTCTGCTAGTAGAATGTAACGATCTCCCCTTGGCCAAACAACATGAACAAAGATCATCAAATGTAATAATCCATGATGGTAGAAAGCTGGATCTGGATCTGGAACCCGGAGGGTCACGTACTCAAGTGACGTTTCACCGGAGAAGGTAGTACGATACGACAGATCCTCTCAGGGCCCGTCACCTGGTTACACGTGTACACTCAGTTTCAAACTAGATGGAACACTTTGCCAACTGCGATGGAAGGTTACTATTTAGCGACTAGAAACACTTCACCAAGTCTAAGATTGAAATGATTTTAATTACTTATTTAGATTAATCAAATTTGGATTTCTGTGTGAACGTGTGTAAACCAGGAGGGGGGTAGTGAGATGGTCCCATTCAAAATGGAACTGAATGTACACACAAAAACAGTACAAACAACTACGAACACAGTTAAACAAATGATTGTTCTCTAGCAGTCAAGGAGAAACTAGAGCCATACATGTGACTAGTTATGGAATTTAAATTTATATTTGAACGTAATTAGTAAAATATTACAAATAAATAAATATTGTGATACTTTACTTTAAGTTGTGATTTACGGTCCGTAAAGACGAATCTTAATAGTTTTAAAATGGCAAGAGTTAATGTGATAAACCAGACAGGGTTTGGCCAATGACCGCTAGAGACTGGACTAGCACGAGTGCCATGCAGTTAAAATATCGATATGTCATTCAGCGAGGAACGCTGTACAGTTCCCTTGGAAAACAATCAGCTGTAGGGAAGAAAACTTCTCGTTAGATTAATGCATAAGTGATGGTGAGAGGAGAAAGGTGGAAATTTCTGTCAATCCTGGAATACTTTGTTGAACTCTGATGAAGGTATATCTTTTTCTTTCGCTCTTATAAAATATGCATAGAAAATCATCTAGATTTAAATATAACTCTTTTTAACAAGTAGGCTACATTTTCAAATACATTAATTGTTGAACAATAGCATTTGTTTTATTTAAAAGAACCACATGTGTAACTAACGGTTTTTAATGTTGAGGAAAAGAATAAAAACAAGTATTAAATTGACTGTAACCTTCATTGAAATTAATAAAATAGAAAACATAATATGTTTTCAAAATATTTTCGATAATGAAGCTATGAATGGTAAATATTAAGAAGCAAACCAATTTTATTTAATCTATATGAATTATTGTTGTTTGTATCAGTTTTTAAAATAGGAAATTATGAACAAAAAATTATTATGATGGTGATTTTAATTAAAACTGCTTTACTCATAAGTTTCCTCTTATCTTATAAATTAAAAGTAATCTATTTTGTGGTTATTTTAGACATTTGTTTTCTTTGAAGCAATGAGATTGTTGAGAATACTATTTAATATAGAGTTTTCTCCAAATGAGTAATAATGCAGTTTTAGTCTAGTAAGACAAATTTATATAGCTTTATGAAAAATGGGAGCCACTTCATAGAGATGACGTCAGTATTATAAAATGAAATATTACTATTCTCATATTATATAGAATCGGAGATTTTTAATAGAATCACGGTTTGAATATATTATATTTGAAAATATAACTACTTCCTGTAGATAAATTACCTTTTAATTTTCTCAATGTAAATTGCCCTACATATCTATTTAATTTCTCCAAATCAGTTTGGTGAAAAATATGCACCAAATGTTAAATAAGTTTCAGAGTGAAACATATATTATTTTGATACATTTCCACAGGCTAAGGGAACTTTTTTGTTTTTAAATGTTGACATGCACGATTAGATACCGCTTTTATTGTATAGTTCAATAATTGACCACCAGATAGAAATGGAAAGGGATTTATAAAAATCTATCATTTAATTTTAGATTTGGTATCTTAAAATTTGCTTCCAGTTTCAAAAATATCTCTGACATAAGTTAAGAGCTGAATAAAACCTAGTGTAATTCGATTATAGGTAGGTGAAAAGGTAAATGTAGGGTTTAAGGTATGATACTGTGATTTATTAAAAATAATAATAATAAATTCATTATGAATGTAGAGCGAACATCCATTTTCAAACAAAACATGTTTCGTAGAAAATTTAATTAAGTACCATCAACACTTCTGATACCGAGCTGATACTCAGCACGTACATAGTGACTCCAACTTCCACGGGCGGACCTGCAATTAGCATTCACATCATCAGCAATAGCAACACACACGATACAACACACTCAACACAATCAAGGGAACGTATGCATACATGGACCAGCTTTTACACATTCATTTATTAACTTGCATTATCAGTGATGTTATATTAAATCAATATAACATGTCATATTATCCATACTGTGTTTTATCTGAAGGTACAGCTGGAATGTACTAATAATAACACAAAGCAGGTAATTACTACTTGATAATATTATCCGAATAGTTTGAAACAAATTGTACGCATACGAACCCCCAATCACCCACCCTCAAGCAGAGACACACATTCATTGCAAATGATAGCATTTCAATATTTGCTAAAGTGACACTATCAACATTTTGTACGAAAAGCATGTGAGAAAATCCCCTAGTTGCTGCAGGTAATCCTGAAAATGATATAAAATATTGTTTTATTATGGAAAAGAAACAGGTTGATAGAGAATGTCAGGAGTTTCCCAGGGCACCTACACGATGACCGTAATTATTTTGTCAATATTTCTTTTGAAAAAGGGTTAGCGCTGCGATTGAGGGGGTAAGAAAGGAGAGTAGCAGCCCTCCAGTAGCATGCGCGGCCAACACCTCTAGAGTACAATTGGACAGAGACACGCCACCTCACTAGAAAACTGATGGGCATCGGGCACAAATCAACGGAAAAACAACAGAAAAACAAACAAATTGAAACTAGGACTTTATTACACAATGGCGCAGATCACAGCAGGTGCTATCTCACAAAGTGTATGAATACGTACGTGTACTGAATATCAACAATTCGTTCAACTTTTGAATCCGTTCGCATACATTTTAATGTCCTACTGTCTCCTCCTGTGATCTGTCTAGACAGGCCCCTGTACACTATCAAATAATTTGCGCAACAGAAGCTGTTTTGCAAACAAATTGACCGTGTATGGGTTGGTTTGAGGTGTTACACAACCTTTTGAACAATTAAAAAAAAATATCTGTGCGATATAATGTTGTGCCATAATCATTGTGAGTGTTTGACAACAGTTGGTTATTTGAGGATCAGCTTCTTAGAGTCCAATTCGTTCATTTCATTCTAAGGTGGTCTCAACATCCTCAAATAAAGTGTTCAGGGGAGAATTTAATACCGTAATTTTATAGGTAAAGCTAAAAGTGAAATGTACAAGAACATTAATTTTAAACACGTCAGCCATGATGATATTGTTGAAAGACTTGATTAATGACACGTTTTCTGCATCTCATTACATGTTTTGTTTTCATCCAAAAATGCAGTGTTTATGACCAAACAGACCTATTTGGAAATTCTTCAATCAACGCAACACAACTCTGACTGATGTTTTCAATATTCTGTTGCACAGTGTGGGAAACTACACGCTGTGCAACGCTGTGTTGCTCAACAGTGGATTGTGCAGATTTGTTTGATTGTGTACGGGGGCCTTAAGGTGAATGATTCAACGTTCATGGAAAACATGCGAAAAATGTTAACAGAAGAGTTATTAGGATCAAGTTGGCAGGAATTTTATTGGGAACATTTGGTATAGGAATAATAAACTCATACAAATAATAATAAAAAAACAAAATCATTTTGATACTGGTAGCTTTTACATAAATAATAAAAAGAAAACTGGTTTAGTAATGAATCTAATAATAGAATGGTCAATGAGAAATACCATTGAAATGTTCAAAATAAATGGTAGATGCGTTAACAATTAAGGCGTGTAGTACCATTTTCACTTCAGAGAGGGAGCTGATACTCAAGACGTACATGGTGATCCCGACTTCTACGGGTGTACCTGAAAAACAGGAGAGAATGGAGAGATCCTGAGGCGAACAGGCAACGTCCAGTTCTCATTGGCTCGGCTGGGAGGAACACTAGTCTCTCATTGGCCGGCCGGGATTATACGGCCAGTTAGCGCTCGATATACATCTACATTCCCTGCCTGATGAACTCGTGTATGTTCTCAAGATAATATGAGCTAGTTGCGAGCATGGCCGTAACAAAGGTAGTAGGATGGAGTGTAGGTGACACTAGGGATACAACAGTGCCGTAACAAAGGTAGTAGGATGGAGTGTGACACTAGGGATACAACAGGGCCGTAACAAAGGTAGTAGGATGGAGTGTGACACTAGGGATACATACCAATTATTAAGCAGAATTATAGTTTATGACTTTCGGTTTTATGAAAAAAATATTTTAAATATATTTTATCTCTCTTAACTTTATTTGAACAATTGAAATAAATATAAACTTATTAAATTAATGTTTACCACCACGCCCTACTATCTTGATTCTTAGCTTTGACAGTAGCAATATTGTCTATGCATTTTGAAAGTTATTTCTTCAATTTTAGTCCCAGGCTCATCTTTAAAATAAAAAATTAATTTTAAAACCAAGCTAAGGGCTCATTTACATCCTGACTGATACAATAAATACTCCACGTGAGCTCTAACTGTCATATAATCCCGCCGATCTCACTTCATAAATAACTCTTTAAACTGAACACGCTAGGAGAGAACTGAAGCCATGAGCCATTGGATGAATAACATTGACAGCTTGATTGGAATATGATTTATATTCAAAAATTTAAATTTCAACACAAAATTGGACTACGGGAAAATTATCTTATAATATATATTTAATCATGTTTGGTTCATCAAAAGCACATCAATAATAGTATTGTTTTTATTTTAAAACGTGTATTTATGGTAGTATAAATACAACAATTAGTTATACTAGTTATATTTGCGCACTTTAATTAATAAAATATACATTGATAAATAGTTTTGCAATTTTGAGACTAGATATTCTAAACTAATATTTTTAATTACTATTACTATTAATTATATTATTAATTTGATGTTTCATAGCTTAAATTTTATTTTAAAATATTTTGGTATAAATCTCTTAGAGAGGATTAATAATATTTTATTTTTGAAGAATGTAAAAGTATTATTATATAAAGTATTATTTTCATATTCATAATAAGTGTTTTAATGAACCAATCCATTATTAATTTGTAATAGTCAACCTTTTTTTGTAATTTTATATCAAGTTTCTAACTACCATTTATTTATTCAAGCCCGGTAGTTTTTTATGTTAATTTTAAAATGTGTGTAGCATGAACATTTATTAAAACATTATAACAACATGTTTAAAACTATAAGAAGTTATAACATCATTTTTTGAAATTTACAAATCTGGTTACATAGTCTCATTTGGGTTGGAGGATGTGAAAATTAATATAAACTGAAACCACTTGTATTTTTCTAAGATGAGTACCTACTGAAGTTCATTTATATAATTTGACAAAATAAAGTTTTTAAAATTTATTTTAGCACCGTGTTTTACTGCCTGTTTGGGATGTACTAATTACGTTTATGGGTTAAGGTATAATAAAGGCTATATTCAGAAAAAATATATCCACATTTTATGGGAAGGAGAGTGGTAAACCAATTTGGAAAAAACATCCTTATTACACTCGACCAAGATTCGAACCTCGATCTCCCATCATCAGCAGTTTAGTCTACTATAAGAGTAGCGCGTTAGACAACGTGGCCACTAAGGTAGGGTTTTGATAACTAAATTCTTAATGTATTCCTTGGTAAATTTAATATTTGATTAATTTCTTAGAATATTTTATTGTACTACTATTACTTTTAGTTAAACTTTATTAATAAAGGAAATATTTATTTAAGATTATTACTATCAAATAACAGAATGCCAATTATAAATTAATATAGATCCTTTAAAATATTTATAAAAAGTGTCATTATGAAATAAATTAACACATGCTACTGCACCTTTCATAAGTTTAAGGACACAGAGGTAAGATTAAACAAAAAGGAATTATCTTTTATAAATCTCAAGATATTTTACCTTTTTAAAATAATACCGATCTTTTTTCTCGATCTAAAACGTGTTATAAAGTGAGTTTAGTATTATTGTTATAATATTGTTATTGGTACATTTGTATTTACTGTAATATATTTTTCAAAATAAATATAATTAATTATTAAGAATATTAAAAATATTATGTCGAAAAGATAACTTTAGTAACCATAAAAATTAAAAAAACAATAAAAGACAAAAATAGTGACTTTCATTAGGGACATTAATATTTTCACGAGATAAATAATTACATTAAGGATGCTTTAATGTGTTATAAAATTGACCAAATAAATTATCTTAATTTGATAAATATTTGAAATAACAATTTAAACCTTCAATTAATTTTTCAATATCAAAGTGAAAGCAAAATATAATACACATATGTTTTAAAGTAACTATTATTTTCAGATTAATTTATAGTTTCAATTTTGATTAAGATAGTTGCAGTCAAATATGATTAAAAGGGAAAAAACTTGTATTGAGATTATATAAAAACTACTAGTTTCAATCAAAATATCCAAAAACATTTCTAGTTTAAGCATACTCCAACGATTTGAATTATATTTTAAGCTTATAATTACTTATACAATTTCAATTATATTTTATTTCACTCATATTTATAATAATATTTCCACTCATATTTATAATTTATATTGTCTAGCATATATAGAATAATGTATGTGTAATTCGATCTTATGCATTTAATTTATTATGTTCACAAATAAAACTGAATAGTTTAACTTAACAAACTAACTTAAACATCTAAAACTAAAGAAAATAATGTTTTACGCCAATAAAATCATCTTATCGACAAGCAAGACTAAAAATGATAAATTCTTTATATTTGTAGTAGTGACTACTAATCTGTATTTCGAAAATGTTAACATCTATACATCGATACAGCTATCATTACATAATTACTCATAGTAAACTAGCCACAAGTTTTGACTGAATAAACATGTTTAGTAAATTGGTGCTTGGAAAATATGATTCACTATAGTTAAAAATGATTTTTAATTCAGCGTGGTATGTTTAAAAATAATTGTTATACATCCCTTTCTGTTATTAATCTTATATTCTAATAGTTAAAACGAAATAAAATATTATTCTAGCCAAATTGTAATATTTATGATTTCTAGAGCATGCCTTATTTGGTAAATATTTAACTGTAACATGTTTTTACTATATAGTTTTCCATATTATTAAATATATGAAAGCGATTTCAGTTTTAACTAGATTAAATCACTTATAATACATTATAATTAATTTTAAACTCAGCGGACAATATTTTCATATTGATGGTTGTTTCTACGTTTTTACAACATTTGATGCTAAAAATAGCTTTTCACAATTTTTGATTTTACCCTTCACAGTAATTAATATTATATTAAATATAATATTCCCATCATATACTTTTAATTCCTAAATAGTTTAAGGCCAAAGGGTCAAAATACTCAGAATCTAGCTGTTATTAAAATCACAAATAAAGATATTAGAATCTATAGACTTTTAAAACCAAATTTATTAAATGTATTTTTGATTCCCGCCACATTGCTCCTAATATAGTCCACACAATAAATAGTATTACATATTTTACAGACAAGAAAATTATATTTATCTAGGGCTACTATTAAATATTAGTACGAGACAACTCCAGCAGAATATTTCACCTAAATAGGTAAATATATGTATTGATACATTATAACTAGTTGTTAAACTTGAACGTACTTTAAAATCTCGACTATCATACTAAATTTCATTTCAAAATATTATATAAATTATTAAATATATACACTAACTTTTCATGTTCAGAAAGTATATAAATTATCACATAATTATATATATATATGGTTTATATAAATTATTACGTATAATAAATAGGCTATGCAATAAGTATAAAATTTGAAATTTCAAAATACGTTTAAGTTTAAAAAATAATTATAGTGTCTCAAATTAAATTTGGCTTAAAGAGAAAATTGAGATTTTAAATACATATGATTTATCTCAAATTTCAATTGAATTTTTCATAATTTTAAAAGTATAGTTAATCCAACAGTGTTTATTGCAAGTCATAAAATACAATAAAATATAAAAATAAATAATTAGTTTACACTAGCTGAACTAATCCTTCATATTTTAAATAAAGGTTAAATAGGTTTGTAGCTATTTAACTAATATGACCAACAATTTGAATCATCTCAGTTATTTATATTTACTCATTATTTAAAATGGAATAGTTGAGTGCTTATAAATTAGGTTGTATTGAATTCATCCTATGGGACTATAACTTACTATTATATGCTTGTAACTAGACTTAACAGCTTGTTATAAGTAAGCTATGTATTCATTAGTTATCTCCCGGTAGGAGGAAAGATACATATCGATCCTTCCGATCCCATTGGATAGTACTACATTTACAATTTATTTAAGCATAATATTCGTTCATATTTGGTAATCTCATTTTCAAATTTTTATGTAAGAAATAATATGTGATAACTAGAGGCACGAGACAAATAGTTTAACTCTAGGATCTTACACAGCTCACCACTAGAGGCACGAGACAAATAGTTTATCTCTAGGATCTTACACAGCTCACCACAAGAGGCACAGGACAAATTGTTTAACTCTAGGATCTTACACAGCTCACCACTAGAGGCACAGGACCAATAGTTTAACTCTAGGATCTTACACAGCTCACTGATCTTACACAGCTCACCACTAGAGGCACAGGACAAATAGTTCAACTCTAGGATCTTACACAGCTCACCACTAGAGGCACAAGACAACCCGAACCATGAAAAATAGTTTTAGCAAAGAGTAGAACTCAAGGATCCAGGTAAAATAAAAAAATATAACCCAAGATGTTGATGGATGTGGACGTTTCATAACCCCCGAACCATAAAAAATAGTTTTGGCAATGCCGCCTGTCTGTGTGTCTGTTTAGCCCTAAATTTAAGAGAAGTTTAATAAACGGTGAAAAGAGAAAAAATCTATTTCCTCAAAATCGGCTCAAACTATTTTGATTAAAATTCGTATCTGGGTGTTGACTTTTAGGATACTTTACAGAAGTGGAAATTTCCGTAGCCCTTCAATTATTTGAGATACTAAATAGTTTATCATTGTAAAATTGTAGTACTATTATAAATAAAAAACTTTTTCTAAATATATCTTTATAAAGCAAATAGTTTCTGAGCTATTCGCAAATATATATATATATACAATTTTGTGAGATTTAGTTTCACAGAGATAATACTTAAGTTTTAACGTAATAATTATTTAATTCCTTATAAATAAGTAAATAAGTAAGTAAAAAGGTTGATGTTCTTTTTCCTTTAACCTCTTAGCGGAAATGTTTGTCGAGCAGTGACCTCTATCATTTTAGACTCAATATTCAATATTAACCTTTTATTTGTCTTAATTTAAAAGTGAGGAATTTAATAGCAATGTGATATCCATAAGATGTGCCACCTCTAATAAAATGTAGAAAATTTAAACCGGAAGTCGAAATTTTAATACGAAGGGTGGACTCTTATGGACAAAATATCGATCATTTTTTTGGTCCAAATATAAAATGAGGACTTTAATTCTTTAAAAATGAAATTATATAACTTAAAACCGGTAGTCAAAGAATTGTTTACGTAAGTATAACGCAATTTTTGCTCGAGTTTGCTAGTGTATATTATTTAGTTTCCCATAAAACTTATTACGAGTTTTAAGTAAAGATCTCCAATTTTAAACAATGGGGTGAGAAAGTCCATGTGTAGACCCGTACCATTTATTTCGTTTCAGGGGGTCAAAGAACGTTGACATTTATCAAAATCTCAAATTTGATTTTCTTACGACCACAATACTTTCTCACCGAGGTGTCGAGATAAAATAAAAATAGACTGTAGTGGCTACATAAATTTGGATAATTCTTTGAAAACAATATATTATATATATACATTTACACATATATAGATTGATATATAAATAGATGTATATATGTACATTCATGTCTATATTTATGTACGTACCTATTCATTCATATACACATATACATGTTTATGTACCTAACTATTTATTCATATATATACATATATATAAATATACATATATATTTATTTATATTTAAAGTACAACAAACATTCCTAGCCAAAGTTCCTCATATTCTAGTTATTTATATTTGTTATATTATTTCTTCAGATTATTAAATTCCTCGTATTTTTTTATTTAACTTCTAACCACTCGTGTGCAGTCTGACTTCTATTACACAAATCTCAGACAATGGTTCCATCTAGAGATACCTGGACGCTATGACTGCTTGCTAGACATAGGTCATTTTGTCATTCATGACCTTTTGTGACTCAAAATGTCAGTCTCACCTTCAATAATGTCAAACAACACTCTTGTCAAATGTAGATGTAGAGCTATGTTTATATTTATGGGGTCTATAAGAATGCTAGGCCACATAGTTCTGAGACTTCAAGAGAAATGAAATGTTGTTTGGGAAATCTCATGAGGATCTAATCACTGATATCTACTTGAATTGACAGTACCATAATGTTGTAGTTTACATTATTTTTGTTGGTACGCTTTTCACTTTATACTCACAACACTTTCTTACTTATTCTATGGCATTAGGAACTCGAAAGTTCACTGCCCTACTTACAAAAGTGCGCCACCTATCTCTATCTTGAGCTAGTTATATCCAGTCCAACTCATTACACCCTATCTCTATCTTGAGCTAGTTCTATCCAGTCCACCTCATTACACCC